>SJYT01033487.1:237203-286486 GCA_006410635.1 Cephalophus harveyi
CAGTAGTAGATATAATGGTCATCTGAGTTAAATTCACCCATTCCAGTCCATTTTAGTTCGCTGATTCCTAGAATGTCGACGTTCACCCTTGTCATCTCTTGTTTGACCACTTCCAATTTGCCTTGATTCATGGACCTGACATTCCAGGTTCCTATGCAATATTGCTCTTTACAGCATCGGATCTTGCTTCTATCATCAGTCACATGCACAACTGGGTATTGTTTTCGCTTTGGCTCCATCCCTTCATTCTTTCTGGACTTATTGCTCCACTGATCTCCAGTAGCATATTGGGCACCTAATGACCTGGGAGTTCCTCTTTTGATATCCTATCATTTTGCCTGTTCATACTGTTCATGGGGTTCTCAAGGCAAGAATACTGAAGTGGCTTGCCATTCCCTTCTCCAGTGGACCACGTTCTGTCACAAAACAAAAAACATTATCCTGGGAGCAGGTTACCAATTACCAACGTTGCACTATGCTATATATCGTGATGGCATATTAATTAAAATAGTGGTATTCAGTAGTAACCATGGCTTTTATCTAGCTTATTTATAGAAATAAATACATTTATTTACCTTAATAGAAAGGTGTTTAGGATAACAGGCAAGTTGCAGTGCCATTCCTTTAAAAGGGCTGAATTAAGATTCATCATTAAATTAAAAATAACAACTGAGACAAAGTGTGTCTGGAAAGTGTGTCTGTTAATTAAACCAAACAGTTGGCCAAATAAAGTGAGGTCTATGTTTCAACTCAACTGGTTGAGATTTTCTATTTGTTTCACAACTAGCAGGCGAGGTGGCTGGGCTTGTCTAAAACAGCAGGCTACTTTATCTATTGAGCCTGGTTCAAATAGGCCTACTGGGCCTCAGTCTATGTGCAGCCTAGTTTTTAGGCTCACAGAGCGATGTTTCACATGTCAGTGGAACATGGGTTTGTGGGTTACAGTCTTCAGATTGAAACAAAGATGGAGGCCTCCCCTGGTAGTCCAGTGGTTATGAATCCACCTGCCAATGCAGGGGACATGGGTTCGATCCCTGGGGCCAGGAAGATTCCACATGCTTCAGGGCAACGAAGCTCGTGTGCCACAGTTACTGAGCCCGCGCTCTAGAGCCTGCAAGTTGCAACTACCGAAGCCAGCACGCCTAGAACCTGTGCTCCGCAACAAGAGAAGCCATTTCAGCGACAAGCCTGCACTCCGAAGTGAAGAGTAGCCCCTGCTCACCGCAACTAGAGAAAACCCAAGAGCAGCAATGAAGACCCCGCACGGCCAATAAATAAATAAATAAAAATTATATCAAAAGCCAAAACCAGCCACATTAAAAAAAAGAAGAAACACTGGTGGATTTAAGGGGGTCAGACAGCTTTCTCTGGTTTAGCTGGTCTCTCTCCCGCCTGATATAAGACCACTGCAGGATGGATAGGAACTGGGTACATTCGATGTACATGTTGTCCCTGGATATCTGGCTCTGACTGGAAGCCTATGACCCTACCACGTCTCAGAAAACCCACTCCTCCTCCCCACTGTCATATTTCTGCCGTCATTATAACCTGTGCCTCCCATTACATCAGCTCCCAGCCAAGTCAGATCTCACCCATGATCTCAGTTTCCAGAATTCTGGATAAGCATGAGACTTCCAGGGAAGTGGCTTTACTGTTTTTATTAATTCTTAAAAGTATTTATGTATTTATTTGGCTGGGCCCTGTCTTAGTTGCTCTTGGTTGTGGCATGTGGGATCTAGCACCCTAATCAGGTATTGGCCCCAGGCCTCCTACCATTGGAAGCACAGAGTCTTAGCCCCTGGACCACCAGGGAAGTCCCAGGAAGGTGGTTTTTAGATACAGAAATATAAGAATCTCCTTACAGTAACATAAGTGGCACCATTCAACCCATCCGGTGTCCTTCAGAGTTACAGTCAGAGACCTTCAGCTAGCAGGTGTAACTGGTCGCCTCCCTTTTGTGACAGTTTCATCAGCCTCCTTCATCCCAGTCCCAGCATCTTTTGTAATAAACAGGGAATTGTGCCTCTGTAGAATTACCACAACTTCTACAAATCATCTATCTGAGATCACTAACTGCTCCTACTAATCTCTGAAATCTGGCATAGGTCTTTACAAAGCAAAAACTTTTGAGGAACCTGCAACTTCTCCCTGATCTGGAAGGAAAATGAAAGAAAGACTGCCTATGATTAAGTCTTAAATACGTAGAATTGCTATGTTGCCTACGCATTGTCTTAGTCATTTATAAACAGCAACTTGTATGACTTCCTGGAGGTCATGCTCTTTCTGCAGAATCTCATGAGATACTTCCCCAATCTGACATAAGCCCACAAACCAGGTTCTTTGACCACTGGCAGTAGCAGGCTGACTAAATCCAGGCCAACTCCAAGAATTGTGCTAGAGATCCCCATGGATGTCCATGTGGTGGCCTTGTACTTTCTACTTAGCTGGGTTCACCAAAGGTATTGAGTTATTCCTGGAATTCTCACAGGCCTCTGCCTTTCCTGGACCAAAATTCAGTTCAGTTCAGTTCAGTCGCTCAGTCGTGTCCGACTCTTTGCGACCCCATGAATCGCAGCACGCCAGGCCTCCCTGTTCATCACCAGCTCCCGGAGTTCACTCAGACTCACGTATCCAGGGGATTTTCCCGACCCAGGGATCGAACCCGGGTCTCCCGCATCAGAGGCAGACGCTTTAACCTCTGAGCCACCATATAGCTTTATAAGAATCTTAATTTCAGATTCCCGAGCAATGGCAATGCTTCTACTATCATAACTCTGCTGCTGCTGCTAAGTCATTTCAGTCATGTCCAACTCTGTGCGACCCCAGAGATGGCAGCACACCAGGTTCCCCCGTCCCTGGGATTCTCCAGGCAAGAACACTGGAGTGGATTGCCATTTCCTTCTCTAGTGCGTGAAAGTGAAAAGTGAAAGTGAAGTTGCTCAGTCATGTCCCACTCGTAGCAACCCCATGGACTGCAGCCTACCAGACTGTTCTGTCCATGGGATTTGCCAGGCAAGAGTACTGGAGTGGGTTGCCACGGCCTTCTCCGATCATAGCTCTACTTTGATCATTTATTAGGATTATGTTTGAAGTCCATACTAAGGAAATTATGTTCTGTTTCACAGGCACTGGAACATCTTAAATGTTCTTTGACCTAGGGAGTAAAACGATCACAAAATATGGTACTAGGAACATTATTCAGAGGGAGATTTAAAGAATGGAATTAAAGAGATTGAAACCTCAGAAACAGTCAACAGGATATTTCTGTATTACAGATGCTAAGTAATAAGAGCACATTCCTTGTGGCAAATAAAAGTTGAACAGAAATGGATAAAATGTCTCCAAAGTTTTGAATCTGTATTACTTGGAGAATAAGAGTCATAATTTAAAATTATGCAAATGTAAGAAAAAAGCTGTGCTTGGCTTCTGTTATTTTTCCTTTTTTTTAAAGAGAAGAAAAAAATGATTTCAAGGTTGGATGCCAAATGAAAAGAAAAGAACACCCAAGTAATTCTGATGAGGAGAATTAGTGTTGTTAACGATTTACTAGATTCAAAGCACTCATCTAACTGCTTGCTTGCTGCTTGCCATAAACCAATTTTTCAGATGAGGCAAGTCAAGCCCAAAGATGGAAAGTGTCTAGTGTTTG
Organism: Cephalophus harveyi; assembly: GCA_006410635.1. Lineage (NCBI taxonomy): Eukaryota > Metazoa > Chordata > Mammalia > Artiodactyla > Bovidae > Cephalophus > Cephalophus harveyi. The sequence continues at coordinate 240,853 of SJYT01033487.1, forward strand.
TTAGCTAATAACTCGTAGCACCAGGACTTACATATAGACATACTAGCTACAAAAGATTGTGCTCTTATCCAATTTCAGTTCAGTTCAGTTCAGTTGCTCAGTCGTGTCCAACTCTTTGTGACCCCATGAATCGCAGCACGCCAGGCTTCCCTGTCCATCACCAACTCCCGGAGTTCACTCAGACTCACGTCCATCAGGTCAGTGATGCCATCCAGCCATCTCATCCTCAATCGTCCCCTTCTCCTCCTGCCCCCAATCCCTCCCAGCATCAGAGTCTTTTCCAATGAGTTAACTCTTCACATCAGGTGGCTAAAGTACTGGAGTTTCAGCTTCAGCATCATTCCCTACAAAGAAATCCCAGGGCTGATCTCCTTCAGAATGGACTGGTTGGATCTTCTTGCAGACCAAGGGACTCTCAAGAGTCTTCTCCAACCCCACGGTTCAAAAGCATCAATTCTTCGGCGCTCAGCCTTCTTCACAGTCCAGCTCTCACATCCATACNCTTCCAAAGAAATCCTAGGGCTGATCTCCTTCAGAATGGACTGGTTGGATCTCCTTGCAGTCCAAGGGACTCTCAAGAGTCTTCTCCAACACCACGGTTCAAAAGCATCAATTCTTCGGCGCTCAGCCTTCTTCACAGTCCAACTCTCACATCCATACATGACCACAGGAAAAACCATAGCCTTGACTAGACAGACCTTAGTTGGCAAAGTAATGTCTCAGCTTTTGAAAATACTAAAATTAACCTTCTTAAAAGGTAGAAAAAGTTTCCCTCGGATCCAGAGTTAGATAAAGCATTCTAGCAGTTAAGGACTTGCTTGTCTCCTTCCCAACTTTGATTGACCATGATCCAAACAGCTCTACACCATTGAAACCAATGCCTTTGAAAGTGCAGTGACAACTGAACCCAAGCCCTGGAGCCACAAGCTGCAACTACTGGGACTGCAAGCCTCCTGAGACTACCACAGTCTGCACGTGCGCTAGAGACTGTGCTCCACAACAAGAGAAGCCACCGCAACGACAAGCCCACACACTGCAACTAGAGTAGCCCCACTCGCCACAACTAGAGAAAGCCCAAGAGCAACAAAAGACCCACCATAGACTAAATAAATAAATACATTAAAAAAAATGCTCTAAGGGCCATGTTTCCCGAATAGAAAACAGCCATGGCTCTGGCAACAACCAACACATATGGAAGAAGCTGGCCTGGTTCATCTCAACTATCTGATTTAAGAATGGGAATCATTTATTGTCACTGCTACCTCAGAGGTTTGAAACCTTCAAGCTGGATACAGGTATCCAGTATCCTCTGAAAATGTGCTTGGACCACTGGAGCCTGGAGCAGCTGAGACAGATCCAAATGAACCCCTTTCTTTGAGTATTCTGATTTTACTACCTCTTATAAACTAGGGAGTGAAACGGCCAAATGGGTTCCCTATTTCAAAGTACCAGGGAGCAGAGAAAACTTTGGAAATCCTCCTGCAGCAACAACTCACAGAAGCAATTCAGTGCCTGATGCTCATGGAACTAAGGGAGTAAGTCACGGAATAAACCAGGGAGACCCTGAATGCCATGAAGCTCCTTCACCAGGACCAGTGGCTGTATTTCACAAGAAGAGAGCCCTGCCACAAGTACTTTACTTTACTATCAGGTCAGATGGTAAAGAATCTGCCTGCAATGTGGGAGGCCTGGGTTCAGTCTTACAGTGGGGAAGATCCCCTGGAGAAGGGAATAGCAGTCTACTTCAGTATTCTTGCCTGAAGAATTCCATGGACATAGGAACCTGGCAGGTTACAGTCCATGGGGTTGCACAGAGTCGGACATGACTGAGAGAATAACACACACACACACACAAGGTACACGGATTCTCACCTTACATCACTTCTCAAAAGGAAATCCTGCTAATTTCAAGTGTTAAATATAAGATAAAATCTTAAAACACTAAATGAAAATACAATAAGATGAAAAGATGAGAATATTCACCTCATCTCTTAGATAAGGAAAAGCTTTATAATCATTAAATCAATAGATGAAATAACAAATTAACAAATAAATTCAATTAAATAAAAGAAATAAAGCAAGGTATCATAATAAAAATAGATGCCAATTGTTAACAGGACAAAAGGTTCACATACTTTAAAGAATTTATTGTTTAAAATTTTTATTTATATTTTTTAAATATAGATTTTGTTCCTACAGTTAAAATTTGTTGCCTTTATGTTTTGCAATTACTTTATGTCAACTTGTTTGCTGCATGGAATGTGGAATCCTAGTTTCCCAACCAAAGATAGAACTTGCATCCCCTGCGTTGGAAGCATAGATTCTTAACCACTGGACCACCAGGGAGGTCTCTTAAAATCTTTATTATGTTTTATTTAAATAAATGCATAAGAAGAACACTGTGATCCAAATATTTTTTGTTTCTCTTTTTCTTTTAGTTGCATCATGTGACTTGTGGGATCTTAGTTCCCCCATCCAGGGATCAAGTCCAAGCCCCCTGCCGTGGAAGGGGAATCTTAACCACGGGACTGCCAAGGAAGTCCTTCCAAATTTAGAAGAATAAATATAAGACATACACAGAAAATTCATGACAGATGTACTATTGACTCAAATGACTAAAAATATTTTAAAGTTTACAGTTCTATCAGTATTGTTTATCAAAGACCATATTATTAATACTTAAGTAAACAACATTCAGTGCTGGTGAGAATGTAGAGATAATATCCGTTCAGTTCAGTTCAGTCACTTAGTTGTGTCTGACTCTTTGTGACCCTACGAATCGCAGCACACCAGGCCTCCCTGTCCATCACCAACTCCTGGAGTTCACTCAGACTCACTCCCATCGAGTCAGTGATGCCATCCAGCCATCTCATCCTCTGTCATCCCCGTCTCCTCCTGCCCCCAATCCCTCCCAACATCAGAGTCTTTTCCAATGAGTCAACTCTTCGCATGAGGTGGCCAAAGTACTGGAGTTTCAGCTTTAGCATCATTCCTTCCAGAGAAATCCCAGGGTTGGTCTCCTTCAGAACAGACTGGTTGGATCTCCTTGCAGTCCAAGGGACTCTCAAGCGTCTTCTCCAACACCACAGTTCAAAAGCATCAATTCTTCAGCGCTCAGCCTTCTTCACAGTCCAAGTCTCACATCCATACATGACCGCAGGAAAAACCATAGCCTTGACTAGACGGACCTTAGTGGGCAAAGTAATATCTCTGCTTTTGAATATGCTATCTATGTTGGTCATAAGTTTCCTTTCAAGGAGTAAATGTCTTTTAATTTCATGGCTATAGATTTGGCCAAAATGTCTGTGAAACAATGACCTTATATAGCAAGAGACTTAAAACACTCAGGCTCTTTGAACCAATAACTCTATTTTCCAGAATAGCTTCTAAGGAAATAATCAGAAATGTGAACACAGTTTTATGCACAAAAGATATCCATCATAGCATAATTTATAATTGAAAACAATCTAAATATTCAGTAAGAGTGAAAGCGTGTAAAAGTAATTTATTGTACATCCACATGAAATTCATGGCTCCCATATGCAGTCATTAAGAATAATTTTGTTACACAGAAAGATACTTGTAAACTGATGGTAGGTGTAAAAGGCAGAATATAAAAAAGAATATACTCATAAAGTATATATTTAAGGCTAAAAGACCAACTAAAATTGAGGGAGTACAAATCATTTTTGTTTTACTTACACTTTTCTATCTTTCTCATATTTTTGAAGCCCAATAAGTGTTGTCTTTAAATTGCCTCTGGACTGCTGACTAGCAGCACTTTTATTTTTTCTACAGCTGTATCCTAAAATGAATTTTCTCATGGAGCACAAAGTTGCTTCAGTCATGTCCGACTCTTTGCAATGCTATGGACTGTAGCCCGCCAGGCTCCTTTGTCCACGGGTTCTCCAGTCAAGAATACTGGAGTGGGTCCCCATGCCCTCCTCCAGGGGATCTTCTTGACCCAGGGATTGAACCCATGTTTCTTACTACTCCTGTACTGGCAGATGAGTTCTTTACCCCTAGTGCCACCTGGAAGCCCATATATTCAGTTCAGTTCAGTCGCTCAGTCGTGTCCGACTCTTTGCGACCCCATGAATCGCAGCACGCCAGGCCTCCCTGTTCATCACCATCTCCCGGAGTTCACTCAGATATTAGATAATTATATATTAAATAACTTTGTGTTTTAATATTTATAATCTTGGAGCATGATTGAACTAATTAGAAGCATTTAGTAAGACTGAAATAATCATTCTGACAGTTCAGCCTGAGCTGGTTTGAGAGTTTCCACATACCCCACTCAGAGAGCAGCCTAGATGCTCCTGTCCTCCGTTGACTTTGCCTTAGGTCACATCTTCAGGCTCCATCTTGGTCTTGATCTTGATCTTTGCCTTCTCTGAAGGCTCTTCAACTCAAATCTGACTCTTATCTCTCACAATCCTCTTGTCTTGATGTTTCAACAGTTTCCTGGGTTTCCAGCCTGCTCTCTTTGAGACTTGGTTGTGTGAGCCTTAAACTCAGTCCAAGCTCGTGCAGAGATTTCCTGAGGCTCTGGGTTTTCCTGGCCCAGGTTTCCAGAGTCTCCAGCTGGCATGGTGCCCCCAACAAGCCAGTGAGACATACACTTCTTTACTGGCCCTCTTTCCTTCCCTCAGTTTATTCTCCAAGAACAGCCTCTGAGGTCAGCCAAATTGCCTGGGCCTGCTCCCTGTGCTGACGATCTGGCACCCTCCGGTGGTCATGGACGACTGTGGCTTGGCTGGCAGCTAGTTTCAGAGTGAGGTCCTACTTGAGAATCCCTGGGCCTGTTAGGGCCCTCCAGTGACAGTTAAATGGAGCTGCTTTTAGAATCTACTGTCAGATCTTGGCAAACCTTACTTCTGATCGGTCCCTTGCAATTCAACCTCCTGCAACTTGCTGATGGAGAAATTTACCAATGACCCTGACTTTCTTTTTCCTGTAAATGTATTTGTATCAGATGCTAAGATCTACCTTCTCAAAGGAAAAGCCTTTTCTGGTTTTGCATTTGGCAGGGAAGTAATAATAAGAACTAACTTAATTGAGTGCCAGATGCTGCACTAAATGCTTTACATACATTATCAGACATAATCTTCACAACAATGTTGGGAGATGGGTACCTATTTTTAATCTCCATTTTACAGAGGAGGAAACAGAGGCTTAGAGAGGTTATGCAGAAGTCAAGGTTAAGCTTAACGGTCAAGATCTTCCTGCTAGGGACTTCCCTGGTGGAAAAATCCACCTGTCAATGAGGGGAACATGGGTTCAGTCCCTAGTCCAGGAACTAAGATCCAACATGCCGTGGAGCAACTAAGCCTGTGAGCCACAACTGCCAAGCCTACGCTCTAGAGCCCACGAGCCAAAACTGCTGAACCCTCGTGCAGAGCCTGTGCTCTGCAACAAGAGAAGCCACCGCAATGAGAAGTCTGAACACCACAACTAGAGAGTAGCCCCTGCTCACTGCACCGAGAGAAAGCCCATGTGCTGCAACAAACACCCAGCACAGCCAAAAACAAATAAACAACTTTTAAAAAACCATAAAAGTTTTTTTTTTTTTTAAAAAAAAAACCTCCCTGCTAGTTGATGGCTAAGTTTGGATTCAAAACGATCACACCTGACTTGGGGCCCATGCTCCTTAATCACTAAACCATATAGCTCTGCACACAACTGGGATGCTCAGAGGATATGTTTTCTATCACGTAGAGGACCTTAGTCTGCAGAAAGGAGAGAGAATTTAAAAAAGGAAAGAGGCAGACACAAAAGGTAGACCTAGAGTTCCAGCAGGGCTTGAGTCCTTGGTTCGTTGTCCCTGAGGCTCAGGAGTATCCTTGTTCTTCTCCAGACTTAGGTTGCTTCATCAGCTACTCCAGTTATTCCTATAAAAATCCCCCTTTTTCAGTCAGTTTGATGTGGCTTTCTGCCACTTGCTATGCAGGAATCCTATTTAAACAGGAAACAAGCAGGGAACTTTTGAAGATTGTCTAGGTATTAACATCCAGAGCAGCATTAAACAGAATAGTGATGTCTGATCCACACTGGGTTGGTTTGGTTACAAGAAACAGCGATTGAGTCAAGTTACTAAAGATAAATTAGTCATCACTAAGACACAGGTCGAAAGGAGGGATTCAGTTCAGTTCAGTCACTCAGTCGTGTCCGACTCTTTGCGACCCCATGAATCGCAGCACACCAGGCCCCCCTGTCCATCACCAACTCCCGGAGTTCACTCAGATTCACGTCCATCGAATCAGTGATGCCATCCAGCCATCTCATCCTCTGTCGTCCCTGTCTCCTCCTGCCCCCAATCCCTCCCAGCATCAAAGTCTTTTCCAGTGAGTCAACAGTTCACATGAGGAAGGAGGGATTATAGAAGATCTAATACTCTGGTCACCTGATGCGACGAACCAACTCATTGGAAAAGACCCTGATCCTGGGAAAGATAGAGGGCAGGAGGATAAGGGGGTAACAGGAGAGGAGATGGTTAGATGGCATCACCGACTCAATGGACATGAGTTCCAGCAAACTCTGGGAGATAGTGAAGAACAGGGAAGTCTGGCGTCCTGCAGTCCATAGGGTTGGAAAGAGTCAGATATGACTTAGCAACTGAATAACAATAGAAGAAAACATATATGTGCACTAAATTTTAAGTAAATTGAACCCCAAGGCCTCAGTAAGAGGCCTGTAGAGTGGAGCTGTAGCATAGCTACAGTAAGGAACGGACGCTCCATCATCTCTCAGGGCTTTTTGGCCTCTCAGTGAATCAGCACCACTCTCTCTGGACCAGCCTTCTTCACTGACTTTTTGTACCTGTCTACAAAAGTGGCCACTCTAGCTTCTGGACTCTGATGGCCTTCCAGTTCCAGGATATACCAAAATTGCAGCTCTCCTCTGTGTCTCTTAGTGCAGGTTCCTGGGAGAGCGGATTTCACTTTTTTTTTTTGTCACTTTTTTTCTCTCCTTTTAAACCAAAGTATATGAGGCATATGTCACTGGATATAGTTTATGGTCAGGTGTCCAAGTAGCCATGGTAATGGTCATGTGGTCCACTGACCCCTCAGTAAGGTCAGTGGATAGGGATTTTATTAGAAACTGATCTGAGAAGGCCAGTAATAACTGGCATCTCTAATCAAGCCCACTTACATATAATTTGNGGTGTCCAAGTAGCCATGGTAACGGTCATGTGGTCCACTGACCCCTCAGTAAGGTCAGTGGATAGGGATTTTATTAGAAACTGATCTGAGAAGGCCAGTAATAACTGGCATCTCTAATCAAGCCCACTTACATATAATTTGAACTCTTGCCAATAAGAAAAATTAAACATGTTGCAAACATGGGCAACCCATTTTCATTAATTATCTCAAGTTGGCAAGAGAGTTTGCCTTCTGGTGCTTTTAGGCTTGTGTGCCATCCTCTACCTCAGAGTGCACCTTCTTCAAGCTCCCAGTCTGCCTGCGCCTCCCCTAAACACTCTGCTGTGAGCGAGACTACTCCATTCACTTGGGAGTCCATTAATTTTTTTTCCCCTTAACCACACTAAAGACTTTGCTTAGTAAAGCATTTTGAAGATTTAGAAAGTGACTGCTCAGTCTGCTTAGGATTTATATCCCAAACAGATGTGCCAAGAAGTCATAGGAATCAAACTGCTGTTCTGTGAGTAGAATAATATATTAACTTGCCTTTTAGTAGTGTCGATTACACAGCTGTACAAATTGCAATGGAGTCTTCACAGCTTAAGTTGCTTTCAAAAATACATCACTTCTTCAGGCTGGAAGTTTTAACATTGCAGCTCGATGGGCATGCATCCTTGCAAAATACTTCTCAATATTTGAGAGGAAAACAGTCCAGAAAATTGAGATATGGCAGTGCTTAACTTACCTTGAGGAATTATCTGCTCTCTTTTTGAACTGGATCCTTTCATGATGAAAATAAGGAGCTCCTAAATAACAGTACCATCATCTTATACTTCTAGTTTTTCTGAGTCTTAAAGTCCTCAACTCTTAGGTTATTAGCATCCATTTTATTATGTTGCTGTAAGGAGCCAATGAGAGTTTTATAAAGAGCTTAGCAAATTGCTAAATATAGAAAGTGCTCAATAAATGGTAGTTAATATTATTAACTATTAGCTAATAACTATTAGTAAATATTATTATTGTATTTTGTTTCTCACTTGATTATTTTTCAAGGGTTTTTTGTTGTTGTTGTTTGTTTTTTTAGCACAGATTCTCATTTTCTCCTCACAACTTGTGGGAAGATATGGTGGTAAGTGGCTTCCCTAGTGGTTCAGATGGTAAAAAAAATCTGCCTGCAATGCCGAAGACCTAGATTTGATCCCTGGGTCAGGAAGATCCCCTGGAGAAGGGAACAGCAACACACTCCAGTCTTCTTGCCTGTTGAATTTCATGGACAGAGGACCCTGGTGGGCCTCAGTCCATGGGGTTGCAAAGAGTCAGACACGACTGAGTGACTAACACACTGCTGCTGCTGCTAAGTCGCTCCAGTCATGTCCGACCCTGTGCGACCCCAGAGACGGCAGCTCACCAGGCTCCCCCGTCCCTGGGATTCCCCAGGCAAGAACACTGGAGTGGGTTGCCATTTCCTTCTCCAATGCATGAAAGTGAAAAGTGAAAGGGAAGTCGCTCAGTCGTGTCCGACTCTTAGCGACCTCATGGACTGCAGCCCACCAGGCTCCTCCGTCCATGGGATTTGCGAGGCAAGAGCACTGGAGTGGGGTGCCATTGCCTTCTCCGAATAACACACCACGCGGTGGTAAATACTAATCCCATTCCTGGGGCTTCCTAGGTGGCGCTAGTGGTAAAGAACCCGGCTACCAATGGAGGAGACCAAAGAGACACGGGTGCAATCCCTGGGTCAGGGAGATCCCCTGGAGGAGGAAATGGCAACCCACTCCAGTATCCTTGCCTAGGAAATCCCAAGGACAGAGGAGCCTGGAGGGCTAGAGGCCACGGGATTGCAGTGAGTTGGACACAACTGAGTGCGCACACACGGTAGTAAGTATGTCCCCATTTGATAGTACAACAGACGGAATCAGAGAGGTTAAATAACTTATCCAGGATAAGTGAGTTTTCTCAACACAAATAATTCACATGTATGCTTTCTTTCTTTTTATTTTTGGCTCCACGGGGTCTTTGCTGCTGTGTGGCCTTTCTCTAGTGGTGGTGAGGGGGGCTACTCTCCGATTGTGGTGCACAGGCTTCTTGCTGTGACAGGTTCTCTGGTTGCACAGCACAGGGTCTAGAGCCCTTGGGCTCAGTAGTTGCGCCTCATAGGCTTATTTGCCCCACTGCATACAGAATCTTCATGGACCAGGGACTGAACTCATGTCCCCTGAATTGGTAGGCAAATTCCTAACCACTGGATCGGCAAGGAGGAAGTCTTTCAACTGAGTATTCCTTCTGCACAGAACCTAAGTTCTGTGACAGGGACTTTAGTGAAAGGAGAGGCTTAATATTATGCTAATGGAAGAATCCTCCACATCTTTCATCCAAGAACTGTCACTCAGCTAGAAATGTTGTATATAGACATCTACTTCTGGCCACTGGGAAAGCTAAATAAGCTGAAGGGCCATTAGCTATGAGAGAATTAAACCTGATTTGAATCAAAACTAAAAAGCATTTGAAAGTTTTTCTGGGGTTTCATGAAAGAGGTCAAAGAGGGAAAAAGAGAAGTGAGCTCAGACAAGAACAGGAGGTAATAAGCAAACGTAAGAGCCAGAGCTGCTGTGGTCAGTGCCAGCAGCAGTCCAGGACGAGGAGACGATGCGTGAGGGCTCACTGCAAGGTGTCGGAACTACACCTGACCTTCCTCCTTTGAGCCTGGTTCTGTGAGAGAAGCTTCAGAGATCCCTGATCAATTGCCTCCCAGACCACCTCCTCAGAATAAAATGCAAGTACTCTCTGGAGGAAATTCCCTCCCAATTTGGGTCCTTGGGTTTCCATAAATTAAGTTCAATAAAATATGAGTTTTCAATTAAAAAAAAATCACCAATGCATAAACCACCATGAGATAGGATCAACAGAAAACAACAAAAAATAAATTTATAAGAACTGAAGAGCAGGAACTGGAATTGTTATTTACAAATAATGTTTTATGAGCCATGTAAAGAAATCAAATATGGGATTAAACAGATTCAGAGACAAGAGATTATTAAAATGGCAGAATGATTAGTTAAAAAGCAAAACTTCTTGGCCAACAGGAGAAATTAACAACTCAGTGAATGTGTTAAAAACAGAACAAAAACAGCTAAATACAGTATTAATAACCTGGGAACCATATCTACTTTGAATACAGCACAGAGAGCATCCAGTTCAGTTCCAGTTCAGTCGCTTAGTTGTGTCTGACTCTTTGCGACCCCATGAATCGCAGCACATCAGGCCTCCCTGTCCATCACCAACTCCTGGAGTTCACTCAGACTCATGTCCATCGAGTCGGTGACGCCATCCAGCCATCTCATCCTCTGCCCTCCCCTTTTCCTCCTGCTCCCAATCCCTCCCAGCATCAAAGTCTTTTCCAATGAGTCAACTCTTCGCATGAGGTGGCCAAAGTACTGGAGTTTCAGCTTCAGCATCATTCCCTCCAAAGAAATCCGAGGGCTGATCTCCTTCAGAATGGACTGGTTGGATCTCCTTGCAGTCCAAGGGACTCTCAAGAGTCTTCTCCAACACCATAGTTCAAAAGCATAGGAGACAGAAAATATGAGAGGACTTAAAAGAAAGGATAGAACAAGGTTCAATATACGTCTAATCAAAGTTCTAGAAGAAAAGAATTGAAAGACTAGGAGAAAGGCAATATTGAAAAAGATAATGGCCAAGAATTTTCCTGAACTGATTAAAGACAAATCTGTAGATAAAGCACAGCATAGATCAAGCATGATAAATAAAGATAAATCCGGGACTTCCCTAGTGGTCCAGTGGTTAAGAATCCACCTTTCAAATCAGAGGATGCAGGTTTGAACCCTGGTCAGGGAACTAAGATTCCGCATGCCCTGAGGTAACTGAGCCCATGCGGGGCAACTGCTGAGCCACTGAGCCCTTGCAAGGAAAGATCCACAGGACGCAACTAAGACGCAACACAACCAAATAAATAAATAAATATTTCTATAAATAAAGCTTTAAAAAAAAAATAAAGAGAAATCCACACCTAGACATACTGGGATAATGAACTGGTGTGATAGTGAAGACCTTAAAAATCCCAGAGGAAAAAAGTCAGGGCTCCTACAAGGAAAAAACAATAAACTATCAGAAGATTTTGTTTTTAGAAGGAGGTAAAACAATAATTTATTGTTTCTCACAACAGTCCTGCATAGTAGTTATTATTGTTGTTTACATTTTAAAGTAATTAAACTCTGGCTTGGGGAGAAAGCCCAAGGTCACTCAGATACACAGCAACAAGGATGTAGCTTAGAAACATAAGAATGAGTGGAAAAAGTAGGTCATAAAGCCCTGCTTCAGCCATATGCAACAGCATATGAATCTTAGAACATAATCTTAGGATGAATCAGAAACATAACACTGGGTAAAAAAAGCAGGTGGCAGAAAGCTATATACAGAATATCACTTTTATAAGGTTCACAAAGAAAACTAAGTAATACATTGCTTAGAAATACATATACACGATTAAATTATTTTAAAAGCAAGAGTAATTGCTATAGTCTGAATGTTTTTGCCTCCCCCACCGCCGCCCGCAACTCCTATGTTAAAATCCAATGCCTAATATGATGGTATCAGGAGGTGGGGTCTTTGGAAGGTGACTAGATTGTGAGAGGGGCCCTCCAGGTGGCCCTAGTGGTGAAGAACCCACTTGCCAATGCAGGAGACATAACAGAGACGTGTTCGATCCCTGGGCTGGGAGGATTCCCTGGAGGAAACTGGCAACCCACCCCAGTATTCCTGCCTGGAGAATCCCCATGGACAGAGGAGCCTGGCAGGTTAACTTATATGCAGAGTATATCATGAGAAATGCTGGGCTGGATGAAGCTCAAGTGGGAATAAAGATTGCCAGAAGAAATATCAATAACCTCAGATATGCAGATACCATCCTAATGATAGAAAGTGAAGAGGAACTAAAGAGCCTCTTGATGAAGGTGAAAGAGGAGAGTGAAAGAGCTGGCTTGAAACTCAACATTCAGAAAACTAAGATCATGGCATCTGGTCCCATCAATTCATGGCAAATATATGGGGGGGAAATGGAAACAATGACAGACTTCATTTTCTCGAGCTCCAAAATCATTGCGGACAGTGACTGCAGCCATGAAATTAAAAGATGCTTGGTCCTTGGAAGAAAAGCCATGACAAATCTAGACACTGAATTAAAAAGCAGAGACATCACTATGCTGACAAATGTCCATATGGTCGAAGCTATGGTTTTTCCAGTAGTCATGTATGGATGTGAAAGTTGGACCATAAAGAAGGCTGAGCACCAAAGAATTGATGCTTTCTAACTGTGGTGCAGGAGAAGACTCTTGAGAGTCCCTTGGACTGCAGGGAGATCAAACCAGTCCATCCTAAAGGAAGTGAAGTTGCTCAGTCATGTCCAACTCTTTGTGACCCTGTGGACTGTAGCCTACCAGGCTCCTCCGTCCATGGGATTCTCCAGGCAAGAATACTGGAGTGGGTTTCCTAAAGGAAATCAACCCTGAATATTCATTGGAAGGACTGATGCTGAAGCTCCAATACTTTGGCCACCTGATGCAAGGAGCTGACTCATTGGAAAAGACCCTGATGCTGGGAAAGATTGAGGGCAGGAGGAGAAGGGGGTAACAGAGGATGAGATCGTTGGATGGCCATGAGTCATCAACTCAATGATCGTGAGTTTGAGCAAATTCCAGGAGACATGAAGGACAAGGAAGCCTGGCAATCTGCAGTCCATGGGGTTGCAAAGAATTGGACATGACTGAGCAACTAAGCAACAACAAAAGAAGCCTGACAGAGCTCCCTAGCTTCTTCCACCATGTGAGGTTACTGTGAAGAGATGGATGATTATGAACTGGGAATTAGGCTTTCACCGGACGTGGAAGCTAACCACGTGGACCCCCTGATTTTTTGACATCCAGCTTCCATTACCGTGAGAAAAAATTTCTGTTGCTTTCAAGTCATCTTGTCTGTGGTATTTTGTTATAGCAGCCTAAACAGACCAAGACAGGAAAATACAGAGTATTTAGGAGGTAGAGCAGAAGAACAGGATAGGCAGAAGCACACGCTGCAAAGGCAAAGGCAAGGTTCTAGTTCTTACACGGGGTGGTCAGTAACAGGCAGGCACTCATCGTTGTATTTAGTCATGTTTCTTCTACTCTTTGGTATGCACCAAATGTCACATAATATTAAAAATATCAATAAAATAAAATAAGTTGCCAAAGGACTAATTTTTAACTGGATTTTTACAATATATATTTAAAAGCCACTGGTTAATCCTTCTCACTGATGGTTGAGAAATATAATTAGCCTCTAGAGTTTAACTGCCAAATTTTTGTAATGAATCTCAAAAGGCTTCCTACATAATTAGTGGAAGACAATGATGGAAGTCACTCCTGGCATGGGATTTTAAATTCCTGGTCTTGTGTGTTTTCTCCAAATGGAGCAGTCTCTTCACACAGCTCTAGTAAGAGGTGTTTTATTCACATTATTTATGTGAGTATCTTTAACTTTGTATTCCAGATAGTAAGGAAAAATTTCTACATGGGAAAAATATGTTTACAAGATAACTATATTATAAAAAGCTAGTTTCATTTTGTGTTTGATGTCATGTAATTAAGTCAATAACAAATGAAAAACTTTTTTTTGGTAGTCAGATTGCAAATTCACTTTCTCAGATCAAACTTTTTATGAATCAGTTTGCTCAATTTTAAAGTAAATAAATGCACCTGGGTTTCTATTGCAGCAAGAGAGATTTACTCAACAAGCTCGATATAGATGTATTTGTACTGGACTAAATTTACATATTAATCAAGTTCTAATTGCTTTTTTTAAGCCAATTTAATGCAAATATGTTTGCTGCTATTTAAACATTTTTCAGGATGTTTGGAAAGTGTCCAAGCCAAAAACACTAATTAACAATAAGAAAGCAAAATCAAAATTGTTTGATATTTTCATACTTCTTAAGAGAAAGAACTCTTTGAAATGATATTCATGATATTGTTTTATTTTTCAGCCCTTATATAAATTCACAATCACTAGATTAATTTTAAAAATTATTTCTCTTATTCTTTATAGTTCCTGCATATCTTAATAATTTCTGATTATCATTAAAGTATCTTTGAGTTTTCACTAACATTGTTTTATTTGTTTTGTATAGGTGTGTGTGTTTAATGCAACAATAAAGGACTATACTGTCTTCCCTAATCAAAGTCCATAAACTTGATCTTCCTTTAAGAATTGCACCCAAAAAATCTTAACATCTCATACTCTCTTAGTGCAGGAAAGGCTTTAGTATACATAATACATGCAATTTTTTTCATGAAAAAATGAAGATTAATTTGCTTTAATATAGGTAAACCAGCTTAGTGGTTTAATATCTTTAATGTGTTATGAATTGGAAGGCATAATCTTAAAGATTTCTGTATAATTTTTCACTCCTTTGATTAGGAATACAATCTGAAATCAATACTATAATCTGAAAAAGTAAAAAGGATTTTTTCCATAAGTAATTAAGAAAAGCTCTTAAAATGCATCCGTATTGAATCTGTATTTACTAACATGCCAGGTCTCAAGCACTCCTTATACTTTTTTTTTAAAGTCTTTAAAAGTGATATTCATTAGCTTGACTGTTTGTGAGGACTTCCCTGGTGGTCCAGTGCTTATGAATCTGCCTGCCAATGCAGGGAACATGGGTTCGATCTGCAGGGGACATGGGTTCGATCTCTGGTCCAGCAAGAATCCATGTATAGTGGGACAACTCCACCTGTGCACCACAACTGCCGAAGCCTGCACACCTAGGTCCTCTGCTCCACAACAAGAGAAGCCACACAGGGCAGCTGAGATCGGCCTTCACACAGAGGTCACAGCCCTAAATGAAGACACGGGGCAGTAAAACATAGATAGATAAATAAACAATATAAATTTATTTTTTAAATGTTTGTGAACATAAAGTAGACTTTGACATTTGCAAAGCATCTGTCCAGAGGCCTTTATGATTCCCCAAATTTAAAACAATCAAACAAAACAGCAACAAAAGTAAAACTCTATAGCATAAAACTTGGTCTATGGAGAGAAAAATCAAATTGTGCAGAGAGCAGATTACAAGAGAGCCAGAATCTTAACAATTCCCCTGTGTCCGATGCCACTTGCTTCCTGAAACCTGGCTGTCTTCCAGCTTGAGATGACCTTTAACAAATATAATAAATCCCTCTTCAGCGTCAAGCTACTTCAAGTTGGTTTCAGTTACCTTCATCAAGAGTGCTAATACACATATTTATGCTGCTCTATCTACATACTGGGCTTCCCTGGTGGCTCAGAGGTTAAAGCGTCTGCCTCCAATGCGGGAGACCCGGGTTCAGGAGACCCTGGGTCGGGAAGATCCCCTGGAGAAGGAAATGGTAACCCACTCTAGTATTCTTGCCTGGAGAATCCCATGGACGGAGAATCCTGGTAGGCTACAGTCCACGGGGTCGCAAAGAGTCAGACACGACTGAGAGACTTTTTATTTATTTTATTATCTACCTAGCTGGTCTTCCCAGGTGTCTCAGTGGTAAAGAATCTGCCTGAGATGCAGGAGACGAGGAGATGGGAGTTCGATCCCTGGGTCAGGAAGATCCCCTGGAGAATGAAATGGCAACCCACTCCAGTACCCTCATGGACAGAGGAGCCTGTCAAACTACAATCCATGGGGTCATAAAAGAGTCTGATACGAGACAGACTAAACAACAACAAAAAAATCTATCTATCTAATCCTTCTGATAACTTACTGATGTCATGAAGTTAAGAATCTTTTTGTTAAAAAAAAATCGTACCTGAACCAGCCAAATTCAGCCTGACTTTTGAAAACAAGATTTGGGGGCTCAACAAGCACACCAAGTAAAGAGCATCCATTACTGAAGGCGGCCCCTTCTCATCTGGGTGGTCCACAGGTTACACTGTGCAACTAGATTTAGAAGGTAAATTAAAAGAGCAAAGGGATTTCAGTATACCAGTTCTCTGCAAGATAGGTTATAACTCTTTCTTTGAAGCCTAATACTGAAACCAGATGCTTAGCATTATGACTTCCTTCTCTCAACAGCAAGATAAGAAAAACATACGTAAGTCAGTTAGTGTTATCAGGAAGTGATTATTAGTTTTGCTGAAAACATAATGCCTTTGGGGCTTTGAGTGAAAGTACTAATTTAAACCACTCAAAGAATGAATAAATATTCAAAAAGAGTAATACATAAACTTTGCTTGCCTCAGGCTAACATAAGTATTTATGACTCCATCATGTGTTCTTTAAAATTGTCCTCTTTCATCTGAAAAGTGATTCTTTCACCTGGATACCCTTTGGGAGTCAAATTTAGATACAAAGCAGTGACAGCTTGGATCTTGCCCTCTGTATAATAAATCAATTGATGCAACTCCTTTCCATTAAGAACTGCTCACTAATAGCCAAGTGGGCATGCTTTAAATTAACCTGATATGCAAGAGTTCAGTCAAGTTGTAAATCTATGGATTATAGTCTCGCCATATCTAATTCTATGTTTTGAAAGAGTCTTTTAAAGAGTGTACATTTTGTAACTATTAATAACATTCTAGTAACATGAGGATTGAAATCACATATAACGTTTCAAAATACCCTGTAAATTCCTTGGAACAGGGACTATGCCTTTCCTATTTTTTACTCCCAGCATCTGTATGCTGGGGTGATTGAAGAGTTGTTTAGTCATGTGTAGAGTTGGATTAGTAGCAGTAAATGGAGAGTTGGGCCAGAAGAGAAAAGATGAAACATGGCAAGAACATGGTGCAGATTTAGCAAATGGGTAAAGACCAGGGCTAAAGAAAACATGGAAAGGAAATGAAAGCAAGTATGAAACAAAATTTTGCTCATCCTGAAATACAGTTATACCTAGGATTCCGAAATGGCACATTTCCTAAACCCCGTTCTTTTGGGTTTCAGGATTTGATTGGATTTAGTCAGTGAATCAAGAGTGGGGAGACAGAAGAGGAGGCATTGCTGTTAATTAAAGAAATCTATGATTCAGCTGCTTGTGGTGAAGTGAATATGCGTGTATGTATCACAACCACAAATTCAGGTGTGCAGAGAATATAAATCTCTTTTCCTAAAATACTTAGTTTCTACTGAAAGTTTCCATTTCATTATGGGTATCAATCAGGATATACTAAGAAGACAGAAACCACTGTAGGTGTTTCAGGTAGGAGATATAATATGGGGAATAGAAGGCGTATAACTCTTTGGTGACTGCAGCCATGAAATTAAAAGACGCTTACTCCTTGGAAGAAAAGTTATGACCAACCTAGATAGCATGTTGAAAAGCAGAGACATTACTTTGCCAACAAAGGTCCATCTAGTCAAGGCTATGGTTTTTCCAATAGTCATGTATGGATGTGAGACTTGGACTGTGAAGAAAGCTGAGCGCCGAAGAATTGATGCTTTTGAACTGTGGTGTTGGAGAAGACTCTTGAGAGTCCCTTGGACTGCAAGGAGATCCAACCAGTCCATTCTGAAGGAGATCAGCCCTGGGATTTCTTTGGAAGGAATGATGCTAAAGCTGAAACTCCAGTACTTTGGCCACCTCATGCAAAGAGTTGACTCATTGGAAAAGACTCTGATGTTGGGAGGGATTGGGGGCAGGAGGAGACGGGGACGACCAAGGATGAGAAGGCTGGATGGCATCACTGACTCGATGGACGTGAGTCTGAGTGAACTCCAGGAGTTGGTGATGGACGGGGAGGCCTGGTGTGCTGCAATTCATGAGGTCGCAAAGAGTCACACATGACTGAGCGACTGAACTAATACTAACTCTTTGGAAAGGGTTGGGAGAACAAATCTCATGGAAAAACCACTAATAATCTGAGGAAATAAGGAAATCTCAAAAGTTATCTCAGCTGCCTGCATAGCCAAGGAAGAGGGGATTCAGGTAGACATCCAGAGGTCACTATAAAACTTCATTTAGCTATCTGTTGAGATCCACGTGCCTTTAACAAAATTTTTAAAAATCTTTATTGAATTGGTTACAATATTATTTCTGTTTTCTGTTTTGGATTTTGGGCCACAAGGCATGTGGGATCTTAGGTCCCCAAACAGGGATTGAATTCGCACCCCCTGCATTGGAAGGCAAAGTCTTAACCACTGAATCACCAGGGAAGTCCCAAGGCCCACATGCCTTTGATATTGGAGAAAAAATAATGGCTTCTGGTTCCCTTCTACCTTCCAAATCTCCCTTGACAAGGCTGTTAACAGGGGAGTTTGGTGAAAGTTGTTGCTGGGCTTCTTTCTCCTATAATAAATGGTGCTGGGGAAACTAGATAGTCACATGGAGAAGAATTTAAAATTGAATTCTCAGAAATCTCACTTGATCCTGGAGAATGATGCTTTTAATGTACTGTTCAATTTTCTTTGCCAAGTATTATGTTGAGGATTTTTTCATCTACGTTCACCAGAGATATTGGCCTATAATTTTCTTTTCACTTAGAAAAGTGTCCTTATCTGGCTTTGGTATCAGGGTAATGCTGGCCTCATCAAGTGAGTTTTCAATTTTGGGGAAGAGTTTGAGAAGAATTGGTATTAATTCTTCTTTAAATGGCTGGTGAATTTCACCTGTGAAGCCATCTGGCTTTCCTTAGAGATTTTTGATTACCACGTCAATCTCATTTCTCATTATAGATCTGTTCAGATTTTCTAAACTGACTCAATCTTGGCAGGTTTTATGTTTCTAGGAATTTATCCATTTCTTCTAAGTTGTCCAATTTGTCGGCATGCAATTGTTAGTAGGGTCTCATGATCCTTTTTATTTCTGTGGTATCAGTTTATTAAAGTTCCCCCTTTCATTATAATTTTATCTATTTGATTCCTCTTTTTTATCTTGGTTAGGCTAGCTAACCAAGATTTGTCAATTTTGTTTATTTTTTCAAAAAACCAACTTAGTTTCACAGATCTTTTCTATTGTCCTTCTAGTCTCTATTTCATTTATATTTACTCTAACCTTTATTTTTTTTCCCTCCTTCTGCTAATTTTGAGATTAGCTTGTTCTTTTTCTGGTTCACTGAGGATGGTGACCAACAGCACTCTTTGGGCTGAATCCATGTCTGATTTAAATGTGTCCCCTTCAAAAATAAATATGTGTATATGTATAACTGAATCACCTTGCTGTGTCCCTGAAACACTGTTAAGTCAACTATGCTTCAATAAAATATATATATAAAGAAAAATAAATAAATCTGTGTCCCCCATGGCTCCTAGTATGGTGTCTTTGATACGGCAGGTGCTCCATCACGTCCACTGAATCAGCCCCTTGGCCCTTGCTCCAGTACAGCTGCCATTCTCCTGAAGTTTGGGGCCCTGCATATGCTCACTGCAACTCTCTTGCCTACTTGGGAACCTCCCTCTATCCTTCCCCTCCCCTTCTCCATTGTCTCTCTCTATAGAAATTCTCATCTCTCACTCTCGCTTCCCTCGGTGCCATCTCCTAGTTAGTCCCAGACAATATTTCTTTAGAGACATGCTGTTTTGGCAGCTGTTGATCTCCCTTTCTATCTCCTGATCCTCCTGATGTTTATTTACATCCTTAACTCTACTATTACAGAGTGCCCATGAGGCTTATTCTAACCAGAATTCACCTGTTCAAAAGTGGTACACAACGGGATGTCCCTGGTAGTCCAGTGGTTAAGAGACCAAGCTCCCAATGCAGGAAGCACAGGCTCAATCGCTGGTCGGGGAACTAAGATGCAGCATGCAAGATGCAGCCAATAAATAAATAAAACTGATACACAAGAAAGCCTCAAAGTACAACTTGCTTCCAGCCTCACCCAGCCCTGGGGAGGATTCTTTGTGGAACTGAGCCCAACATTAATAACATGGTAAAAAATAAAATAACGTGGTAAAAAAAAAAGGGGGGGGGATGAGAGTGGTACCTGCTTTCTAATCATGGTGCATTAGCATTTTTATGTAAGTAGTTTTTCTTGTGGGAGGCAAGACCTAACATGGTCTAGTTACAAATCCATATAATAAGCCAGGTTCTGCTGTAACACTTATCTGTTTCCTGATCTCCAAACACTAAACTTGAAAAAGAAAGTATGCCTGTGAGAACTGAAAATTATCAGTTTGAATTTTTCTAGCCAGTGCCTAAACCACACACACACCACACACACAGACACATACACAGTGTTTTAGAGAAATTTTCTAACCATGACTCTGTGCTGTAATTAGAGGGCAGGTATAGCTCTACATTCTACCAGTGAGACTCAGGCCCATAGAGGCTTCCAGAGCCTCCAGCAAGAAATTAAATCTGGCTAAAAGATTGTGCTATATAGTAAATGAACTTTCTTTGAACTCTCATCTCTCATTTTCTTAAACATGACCCTTAAGTTTACATTTTTTTCCTTCCCAGGATGAAAATTTTTGCTAGACCATCTGATGTATGATAAGTAATTATAATGAAAATTAATATAGCTATAGTAGACACTAGTGGTTGTCTACCTCAAATATGCTCTCTCCTTCTTTACTAACAGAACCCTTATATGGTTGGAGGTATTGATCTACCCAGCTAAAAACTCAACTTCCCTTAAAACCATGTGACCTCATGACTAAATTCTGGACAATTAGGTAAAAGCAGAAATATGATGTGGGACTTAGGGACAGACTCCTTAAAGGCAAACTTAATCAGCTGGGAGGTAGAATCCTTTTGCCCTTCCTCCTTTTCCTGTCTGGATTATAGACATGATAATCAGATTTCCAATAGCCATCTTGGACCATCACTAGAATGCCTAATCTATAAAACAGAAGAAACCTGGCATTGGGACTTCCCTGGTGGTCCAGTGGCTGAGACTCCATGCTCCCGATGCAGAGGGCCTGGGAGCAATCTCTGGTCGAGGAACTAGATCTCACAAGCTGCAACTAAGAGTTCACACACCTGCAACTAAAGAAGCCGCATGCTGCAACTAAAAGGTCCTGCGTTCAGGAGTAAAGACCTGGCATAGCCAAATAAATAAAAAAAAATCAGTGTTAAAAAAAGAAGAAACCTGGTGTCTGAAAACTGTTGGGCTGCCAAATCAGCACTAAATATCTCCTTCTAGACCTCTTTCAAATGAAAAATGAATGGCTTTACTTAAGCCATTGTTATTTTGAATTTTTAATCTGTACAGATAAATCTAATCATAAGTAATAAGATAAACAAGTTTAGTAACACATTTTATTGAATTCCAAATGGACAAATTAGGATTTACTTAAATTTATCTTTCTTCTTAAATGCATTATTAAATGACTACCAGCCCACCTATTTTAATTTTTAAATAGTATCCTTTATCTCTGAGGGTGTAGTGGCTATAATGAGGCACAAGGAAGGTTCTGGGTTGCTGAAAAAGTTGGTTTCTTGATCAGTTGTGTTCAGTTTGAGAAAACACACTGAGTTGTATTTGCAATATCCACACTTCTCCATATATATATTCTATATCAATAAAGGTTGAAAAATATATCCACTGTAAATTTGTCTTTTTGAGTAGGAATTACTAACCAATTTAGTTATGATTAGAGATTTTAAAAGGTTAAGTCTTCAGAGAATTGTGATGATTAAATGATATGATGAATATAAATTAGTCAGTTTTAACCTATTGAATCACACATCCATGAATGTTTTTGGAACTCTTATACACCAGACAAACAGGGTTAGCTGTGACTATTAGCCTTAGTGTAATTGTTTGCCAATTTGTGTTCCTCCCATAGATTATAAGCTTCATGGGGACAGGGACCATATCTGTTTCTTTCCTTTTGCACCCACGGTTGTTTAACACAGTGCCAGGAAAATGGTGGCTCCTAAGGGATAACTGAGTGAATATATTATAGGTTAAGTAACCTCTTGTGGAACACTAGGAGAATGTGTTTCAGTTTCAAACTGACTTAGAAGTGATCTTTTGGAATTCATTTGTAAATTAAGGGCAATCTAGGGCTCTTTAGCATGGGTATTAAATCAAGAACTACAAGTAAAATTTCAGGCAATTCTCTTAATGCTTCAGAAATTATGTAGTCAAAAACAGAAGAGGGTGAAAATCATAATGCAATTATCACAAGAAACCATCAAAAGCTCTTAACTACACTAGCTAGAAAAAGTGGAACAGATTAACTTCTTGATATCATAAAGAAAATGCAAACACTATGACTAACACATACCATATCAAAATAGAACATTTTCATTGCATGGCAAAAAAGAAAATACATCTGTGTTTCTTAAGCACTCAAAGAACAAAAATGAAAATGTGAGCAACTGGAAAATGGCAGCCGGCAGCCCATAGAAATTCCGTTAAAATACAGTCAGTGTATGACTATAAATTTTCTTTGCAATTTAGAATACACTCTTTGATGGTTTTAAAAACTGTCTACATTTCAAATCAAAAGAAATATCAGATTGACCTTTGTAGGAGACCTATTTTGGGGGTGCACACATCCTTTCAGATAAACTTGTCTTCTTGACAAAAAGCCAAGCCTACACAGCCATCTTTGACGCGTAACATCCCAGCCTCAGCTTATTGGACAGTTGGAGAACTTGTGACCTAAGCTGAACCGATCCAGATCTTTCTCCTGAAGTTCTAAATGAGTAAGTATTGAGTCTGCAGCAGGCTCAGAACTTGAAGAGTTCCGATTCATGTAGAGTCGGGAGACGGTTTGCAGCATTAGCCTGGAAGACTCATAGGAAGGCTATCCAGAGTTTACAAAAGTCAAAATTATGAAGGAGCAGAAATTATACACAAGCAAAGAGAGGCTATTTTAAAAAAGGAAAATGGAATATTTATGCCAAAAATTACAGAGGCAAGATACCATGGGTACAGTGCAGAACAGGGAATAAACTCTGTTCCTGAATTTTCAGTTCTGGTAAGATCTGGCTGACTTTTGTTTCTATTTTAACTATTAATCAACTAATATCCCTGTTGCTGTCCAGTGTCCTCAATCCTACTTTTAATCTGAACAAATATTTCTTTAGTACCTATCATTTGTCAGACACTGTTCTTTGTACAAAGAATACAGTAGTAAATAAAAGGGAAAAAATACAGTTGTTGGGATCAAGTGGTATCGTTACAATGAACACAGAGAATGATAACACAGGGCAGTAAATGCAATGACAGAGATAAATGCAAAATGTTACGGGAAAAGAATACTTTACAAGGCTTACAGTGAGCCTCACTCAACATTTTATTCGAAATAGTTTGTTTTGTATCTTGCAATCTAAAGAACAAAAGAAACTCTGCTTGAACATCTAATTTAAATGTATTTATGTTGTTTACCCTGTTCCCTCAACTCCAGCCAGTGGTTAAGCACGCCTACAGCCTACCTATGTTAGAATTTAGGCTCCACTACTCAGTAGCACGTGATGTGGCACATATTATGGAATCACTGCAGGCATTTTCTTTTACTTCAAGGGCTTGCTGTGAAGACTCAATGGGTAATTCATAAGTAGAGCTTTAGAAGTATGCCTGACATTTGATAACCAACTCAACAATTGTTAGTTGTCAATATTGTTGTTGCTGCTAGGTTAATCTTGTGTTTGTTGCAATTTTAAGAAGTGTCAGCTGGGAAAGGCTAGGTAGCGGTACTTGTTTGTACATGTGAGTGTGTGTGTGTGTGTGTGTGTTGTATACAAGTGGCACTAGTAGTAAAGAACCCACCTGCCAATGCAGGAGACGTAAGAGATGCAGGTTCCATCCTGAGTCTGGAAGATCCCCTGGAGGAGGAAATGGCAACCTCCTCCAATATTCTTGCCTGGAGAATCCCATGGACAGAGGAGCCTGGTGGGCTACAGTCCATGGGATCACAAAGAGTCAGCCACAACTGAAGTGACTTAACGCATGCACATATATACAAGAAACCACAAATAGTTATTTATTTATTGTCAAATAGGAAGTTCCTGTGAAGGTATGGGCTCCACTGATCAACTCTGCTATCAGAAATCCAAGCTGACCACTGCCTTCCATAAACATTTTCTCTTTACAAGCAGAGTACAAGACTTTCTTTCTTAGTAATTACATTAAGCCAGCCCTGCTCTTTGAGCCACCACGGTTGAATTTGGGGTGTGCCCAACTCTTCAGTCTTACTTTCAGAGGATTTCTTAGATATGTCATTCCTGCTGAAGAATGATTGCACCCATCAAAAGAACTTTTTGAGTCTTCTAATTTTATTTCTCAAAGAGAAATCTTAACTTCAGCTTTAGAGTGCATTTCAGTCATCCTCAATATGAAAGATCATGTCAGCCATTTAAACATAACTTTATTCCATTTAAAATTACTGTATGCTTTTGTCCATAATGAAATGAACTAATACTCCTTAAGATGACTGGAGTCTAAAATAATCTTCCCATCTTCTTGGAATCCTTGCTATTTAGATATCTCCAGAGGGGCAACCGCTTAAAGCTTTGACTCATCTACATGAATAAGAGTACTTGGCACTTAAGTATCCTTCAATAGCTATCACTCTACAGAACAGATGTTTGTGTGTTTCGTGGGCATCATAAATATTAAGAATGATGTTATATGGTTTGGAGAGCACTTCCCATTAATTGTTAATGCTCACTATGTGGATAAGAGAGGAAGATTCCTTGAGGGAAAATCGAAATAGACTTTTATGTCTAGCATTACTGTATTTCAGTTTCGGGGCTGAGGCTGGAAAGAACTGGTCTCTGATTCCTTGAATATCATATTATGATATTCTAATTAATGTAATGCTTGAGTGTTCCTTGTTCCTTACAGCTCCATAGTGAGATATGTAATGTGTAACTATAACAGGAGTTATAGTGGAATCAGAAAGCAGAGGTGGATTCAAAGGCCAGTTCCATCTCTTCCTGGCTTGGAGATTATGAACTTTTACTAAGTCTTTCTGAATTAATTATTTAATCTATAAATTAGAGACTAATAACATCTATCTCATAGGGGTGTTATGATAATTTAATAAGAAGTATGTGTAAAGATCTGTCTGTCTGGATATTAGTCTGTCTGGATTAGTCAGTATCTGGATTACAATTGATTTTGTTTTTTATCAAATTAGAGGTGGTGATTGCTTAGTGTGGACTCTGAACACACAAAAAAGAGCCAATGGGTGACTAAAATCTTTGAACGTTTGGCAACATAAGAACGTTTGCTCAGGGTTTCTGACTATCGTATAGAAGGCTCTACCCATTGAGACTTCAGATCTTTCATTGCTGTCCCACATGTAGTCCTGGTGTCTGTTCATCTGTCTTAGCTCGTTATGGCATTTACTCATTCATTTGTTGAGGGCTCACTAGGCGTCATGAAGATGATATGGTCTCTGACCTAAGCAAGCTCACAGTCTGCTGCTGCTACGTCACTTCAGTCGTGTCCAACTCTGTGCCTCTCCATAGATGGCAGCCCACCAGGCTCCCCCGTCCCTGGGATTCTCTAGTGAAGAACACTGGAGTGGGTTACCATTTCCTTCTCCAATGCATGAAAGTGAAAAGTGAAAGTGAAGTTGCTCAGTCGTGTCTGACTCTCAGTGACCCCATGGACTGTAGCCCTCCAGGCTCCTCCATCCATGGGATTTTCCAGGCAAGAGTACTAGAGTGGGATGCCATTGCCTTCTCAGAAGCTCACAGTCTAGCAGAGGACAAAGATGCAAAAACAATTACAAATCACGTGATGAACATTGTCTCTCATCAAGGCAACGCAGAGGGCCGTGGAAAGCCAGAGGGAGCACATAGTTCTGTTCTGTTGAGGAACAGGGCTGGACTGAGGAATGAGAGATCTAGGTATTGGGCACAGTACAGGACGCCACAAAAACCAGAAATGTGCTAATTAATTCAGGTTTCTGTGCAGAACTCCTTAACTTTCTGGTGAAAGATAATTTGGTTTTGCTTCTACCAAAGATAATACTTTCACATGGACATAAAAACCCAAAGATCTCCTCTCTAGAGCTGACCTATGTCTGTTGATGAGTTTTGCCATGAGCAGCTGCAGATGAAGTCAACTGAAATTCTTAAATCAAGTCATGCATAGCACCAAGCTGTTTTTTCTGGAATGAATTTTAAATTGTTGAACAAAGCCTAAATTTTAAATTCTTTGGTATGTCTCCCAAGTAGTCTGATTCAGTAAATTGCAAAAGAAAATAGAAATGAGAAAAAGAATCACAGAAAAATGAGATTTCTTTTTTTCCAGAATATAGGCTCTACTTCACACAGTGGGAGTAGCAGAACTTCTTTTTTAATATAATAATAAAAATATTGGTTTCTCCCTAACCCCACCTAATAGACATTGGATAAATATTTTTAAGTGAATTGTTTTGAAGAGGCACCAAATTATTAATATTAGTCTGGAATACTCTGTGTCTCAAACTTTCCCTGAAATAGGAATGGAATGAGTAAGTCATCACAGAGGAGGTGACTTGTGGGTACCTCCAGGGATGAAGTTTGTCTGGGAGGAGGAAGAGAAGAAAAAAGAAGGCTCCTTCTTCCCTTAGATTCACCGTGCTAAGGTCTCTGATTTCTTACACATGCTGTGCTCTTTCTTTGGAATGGCATCTTCTGACTTTGACAATTTCACCATCATGAAGGTGAGGCAAAGCAATTTGGTCTGTAAGAATTTCTTAGAAGTATTCCCAAATTGGAAAACCTGCTAAGGTAATGGCCAAGATATTTCTTGACATATTATTATTATTAGCCATACCATACAGCATGTGAAACTTCCCCAACCAGGGACTGAACTCTCGCCTCCTGCAGCGGAAGTGTGGAGTCGTAACCACTGGACCACCAGGAAAGTCCTTGCCACATTATTTTGACTTTAAGTTATTATTAATGGTTAGGGGGCTTCCCAGGTGGCACAGTGATAAAGAATCCACCTGCCAGTGCAGGACATGCAAGGGACATAGGTTCAATCCCTGGGTCAGGAATATCCCCTGGAGTAGGAAATGGCACTCCAATATCCTTGCCTGGAAAATTCCATGGACAGAGGAGACTGGCAGGCTATATAGTCCATGGGGTTGCAAAGAATCGGGTACGAATGAGCAACTGAGTGCACACACACGTTAGTTAGGATTCCCATGAGGTATCAAATGTTTGTTAGGTTCAGGCATGTTGAACCCATGTAAGGGAAGAAAATAGAGCCATTGGCACCGGAATTTAGTTGGTTGGTCTTTTAGGTACCAGGGAACAGAATCCAGGACTCTCTTCCCTTGATCTTCAAAGAAAGAGTTTCCCTTTAAATCCTGAAATGGGGAAAGTACCTCCAAGTACCAGAGGCTCCAAGTCCTCTGCTCCATGAAAAGTAGCTGACGACAGCTGAGCAGGGCTGATGATCTGAGTGGGATCTCTCAGCACTTAGGCTCTTTCTCCCTCAAGCTGAACCGAAGTGTGATGATAAAAGCAAAGCCCGGAACTTCCTTCAAGCAATGCTCTTCTCAGTGCAAACCCAGGATCTGCACATCTCATTCTTCCGTGCCTAGAGATTCCCTTCATACCTTGGCTGGGTTGAGACAGGATACTTTAAATCATAGTTCCCGGAAACCACCTCCCCCCACCCCACACCCCCCCCCCCACCCCCCCCCCCCCACCCCACCCCCCCCCCCCACCCCCCACCCCACCCCACCCAGCACACCAGGCTCCTCTGTCCTTGGAGTTTTCCAGGCAATAAAACTGAGATGTGTATAAGAGACAGCCCCCGACCGCACACCCCCCCCCCCACCGCCACCCCATCCCGCCAAGTAGAACAAGTTCATATGTCTCTTAAACCTTTCAACTTCAAATTCCTACATCTGTAATCTTTGTACCTTAGAGGGTTGGAGTAAATAATAAAATAATACAAAGTAGTTTTTATTTCAGTTATTAGGAAAATCTGGACAATTAGAAGGGCCCTTTAAAATCACAGAATATCAGTGCTTCTCAGAGAATGTTGTCCAGATTCTTCATTGTACAGATAAGCTAAGGCCCAGAAAGGTAAAGTGTTTAGTCAAAGTTCTATGGCTTCTTTTTTTTTCTGCAGTTTTAAGTAGCAAGAGTTTTATTAAGCAAAAAGGAAGTATATTCCCTAGAAAGGATGAGAGTGAGCTGTCTGGAAACCAGAGCATCATGCAGCTCCCTAGAGAAGGCACAAAGACTTGTGCCGAGGACTCCTCATCCAAATGCCCTTCTCAGGCTTCCACTCTGACTTTTACACAAAAACCCTGGCAGAGGCTCAGTGGTTAGAACCCAGTGCACTTGTCACTGCTGTGGGCCCGGGTTCAGTCCCCGGTCAGGGAACTAATATTCTGCAAGCTGTGTGGCATGGCTAAAACAAAAAACAAAACAACGTACTGGTAGAAATCAGAATATTTTAAGAAGGAAGACTTATGAGGCAGGTTAGCACAGTGCAAAGAGCCCATGAATTGAAATAGGAAGAATTGCATTTAAGTTCATTAAGTCCATTTAATCATGAACTCATCATAATTACCGGGCATGCAGTGTTTTTGAGCCCACGTCTCAGTTTCTTCATCTACAAAATGGGATAGTTTTATTATAAGACTGTTGTGAAGATAAAAGTACTTCCTAAATCATAAAATTTATAGACAAGGAGCTCTACGTAAGGAGTCTTGGGTTGCAGTAGGGGCAGGAAGAGACAGTTTACAAGTTGGGCCTTAGGGCTCTGAAATTGTGTGCAAAGCGTTTTGTTCTTGTGCATTTTTCGGGGAAGAGGATCCACAAGTTGCACTAGATTTTTCTTTCCCAGGAAAGGTTAAGAGAAGCCGCTGATGTTAGTATTCTACACCACTAACGCTGATCTGAGAAACTGTTCTAGTTCTACAAAAAGATGAACAAAACTTAATTCCTGTCCTGGAGGGACTATTTTTGAGAAATTCAGAGTTGCTAGATAAAATAAAGGTTGACACTTAAATCAAATTTTCAGATAAAAAACATTTTTTTTAGTATGTCACATGTAACATTTATCTGAAGTTCAAATTTAACGTAATTCTGTATTTTTATTTGCTACTTCTGGCAACCCTAGAAATTTACTCTAGGGCTTCCCAGGTGGCGCTAGTGGTAAAGAACCTGCCTGCCAGTGCAGGAGATGTAAGAGACATGGGTTCGATCCCTGGGTCAGGAAGATCCCCTGGAGAAAGGCACGGCAACTCACTCCAGTATTCTTGCCTGGAGAATCCCATGGACAGAGGAGCCCCGCAGGCTACGGTCCATAGGGTCGCAAAGAGTCTGAAGTAACTGAGCACAGCACAAAGCAGGCAAAAGGTGATGTGTTTCAGTGAGCTTGCCTTACAGATCTTATTGTAACACTTTCCTATTGGCAAAGAGTTGGGTAGGGATAATAATGTGTCCAAGAAGCAACAATGAAAACCAGGGGCCACAATGAAGATTAGACAATTTAGGCATCATTTTGAATTAAAGCACGTCACTTTCTTTTTTAAAAAATAATTTTTATTTATTTTTATTTCTGGCTGCGCTGGGACTTAATTGCTGCACGGGCTTTTCTCTGATTGCAGTGAGCAGGGGTTACGCTCTAGCTGGAGTGTGTTGGATTCTCATCACGGGTACATTCTCTTGTTGTGGAGCACAGGCCCTAGGGTGCATGGGCTCCAGCAGTTGCGGTACACAGAGTCAGTTGCTACGAAGCATGTAGAATCTTCCCTGACCAGGGATCGACCTTGTGTCTCCTGCATTGGCAGGCAGATCCTTCACCACTGAGCCACCAGGGAAACCCTGAAGCATGTTACTTTCTTGATGGCACAGAAGGGGAAGATTCAATCTTTGTGTATCCTGAAATCCATAAAATTTTAGGAACCCTTTTTAAGAAAAATAATGGAGAGTTACAAATACAAAATTAGGTGTAAAAGTATATATTTATTCAAATGAGAAAAAAAAACTATAGTAAACTGGTTGGTGGTTTAGTCACTAAGTCATGTCCAACTCTTGCAACCCCATGGTGGGTGAACCGCCAGACTCCTCTGTCCACGGGACTTTCTCAGCAAGAATACTGGAGTGAGTTGCCATCTTCTTCTCTAGGGGATCTGCTGACCCAGGGATCTAACCCACATCTCCTGCACTGCAGGTAGCCTCTGGCAGTGCAGGCAATTCTTTACCATCAGAGCCACTAGGGAAGCTCCAGCAGCCAACTACTAAATGTTTAGTTGCTAAGTCATATACAACTCTTTTGCAACCCCATGGATGGCGGCACACCAGGCTCCTCTGTCCTTGGAGTTTTCCAGGCAATAATACTGGAGTGGGTTGCCATCTCCTTCTCCAGGGGATTTTCCCAACCCAGGGATCAAACCCATGTCTCCTGCACTGCAGGCGGATTCCTTACCCCTGAGCCACCAAGGAAGCCCTTACTAGATATTTAGAACAGTGCCTGGTATATAGTAAGCACTCAATAGCTTTAAAAAATAAAAGAAAGAAAAAGGATTCTGGAAAAATGGCAGAGTAGAGAAAGCACCAGAAATCTGTCTCCCCACCTAGACAACAATTATAACTAGCAGAACCAGTCTGATGTAATTTTGGAGCTCTGGAGTCTATCAAAGGCTCACAATTTCCAGAGGAAAGCTGAATGGTAAATTGTGCTTAATTTCAGTCAATTTCAGCTCTTATCACAGTAGTAGCTAAGCATCCCCACACCTCAGCCCCACTGTATGCAGATATGCATGTGTTCCTGAAGCAGCCAGAGAGGGCAAAAAGAACCCTGACTTCCAAATACCAGGGATCTGTGCTTCACTCACTTGCTTGCTGCTTCTAGACAGCATATTAAAAAGCAGAGACATTAGTTTGCCGACAAAGGTCTCTCTAGTCAAAGCTATGGTTTTTCCAGTAGTTATGTATAGATGTGAGAGTTGTACCATAAAGAAGGGTGAGTGCTGAAGAACTGATGCTTTCCAACTGTGGCACTGGAGAAGACTCTTGAGTCTCTTGGACAGCAAAGAGATTAGACCAGTCCATCCTAAGAGAAATCAACCCTGAATATTCACTGGAAGGACTGATGTTGAAGCTCCAATACTTTGCCCACCTGATGCAAACAGCTGATGCTGGGAAAGACTGAGGGCAGGGAAAGAAGGGGTCAACAGGATGAGTTGGTTGGATGGCATCATCAATTCGGTGGACATGGGTTTGAGCGGGCTCTGGGAGATGGGAGTGGACAGGGAGGACTGGCGTGCTGCAGTCCATGGGGTTTCAAAGAGTCAGACGCAACTGAGCAACTGAACAACAGTCACATGGGTGCAGATAAAGAAGCTGTGGCCATTGTTGTTGCATACCCTGCATTCCTTGTTGTAAGCCCCACACCGGAAGTGAATTGATTTTCAAGGGATCTAAAGGGGCCAGACTAGGATATTTAAAAGCAACCACATATACAGGAAAAATTAGAAAGTAACCTTGCATGGCCAAGAGAAGGCCCAGGATCAGAGGAGACCTGAGAAGACCTTAAGTTTATACCTCACTTTGGCCCAAAGAGAGTCAACAATAATAAAAAAAAAACTAAAAACCAGAACTTAAAAATTCACAGCACAAGAAAAAGAAATTTTTTGTAATTTTTCTATGGTAATTAAATGGTACCTAGATTTAACATTGGGGACATCTCTCACTATATACAAATATTGAATCATTATGCTGCTCACATGGAACAATAGACTGGTTCCAAATAGGAAAAGGAGTACGTCAAGGCTGTATATTGTCACCCTGCTTATTTAACTTCTAGGCAGAGTACATCATGAGAAACGCTGGGCTGGAAGAAGCACAAGCTGGAATCAAAATAGCAGGCAGAAATATCAATCACCTCAGATATGCAGATGACACCATCTTTACGGCAGAAAGTGAAGAAGAACTAAAGAGCCTTTTGATGAAAGTGAAAGAGGAGAGTGAAAAAGTTGGCTTAAAGCTCAACATTCAGAAAACAAAGATCATGGCATCTGGTCCCATCACTTCATGGGAAATAGATGGGGAAACAGTGGAAACAGTGTCAGACTTTATTTTTTGGGAGGCTCCAAAATCACTGCAGATGGTGACTGCAGCCATGAAATTAAAAGACGCTTACTCCTTGGAAGGAAAGTTATGACCAACCTAGATAGCATATTCAAAAGCAGAGACATTACCTTGCCAACAAAGGTCCGTCTAGTCAAGGCTATTGTTTTTCCACTGGTCATGTATGGACGTGAGAGTTGGACTGTGAAGAAAGCTGAGCACCGAAGAATTGATGCTTTTGAAGTGTGGTGTTGGAGAAGACTCTTGAGAGTCCCTTGGACTGCAGGAGATCCAACCAGTCCATTCTGAAGGAGATCAACCCTGGGATTTCTTTGGAAGGAACGATGCTAAAGCTGAAACTCCAGTACTTAGGCCACCTCATGCGAAGAGTTGACTCATTGGAAAAAACTCTGATGCTGGGAGGGATTGGGAGCAAGAGGAGAAGGGGACGACCGAGGATGAGATGGCTGGATGGTATCACTGACTCGATGGACGTGAGTCTGAGTGAACTCTGCGAGTTGGTGATGGACAGGGAGGTCTGGCGTGCTGCAATTCATGGGGTCGCAAAGAGTCGGACACGACTGAGCAACTGGACTGAACTGAACTGAAACTAATATAATATTATATGTTAATTATACTTCAATAAAAAATAAAATGATGTACAAACAAAATATAAACATCAGAAAAGATATTAGAAACCTCAAAAGAAACCATAATGAAATTCTGGAGCTGAAAGTGCAATAATTAAAATGAAAAGTTGACTACAAAGATTCAAAGGTAAGTTTGAGCAGGCAGAAGAAAGAACCAGCAGACTTTAAGAAGGACAGTGGAAATTACTGAATCTCAGAAACAGAAAGAAAAAAGGTTGAAGTGAACAGAGTCTAAGGGAACTGTGGGATACCATCAAGGGGACTGACATAACACATCATGGGAGTCCAAAAAGGGAAGAGAAAGATTTAAAAGGCAGAGAGACTATTTGAAAAAATAATGGATCTAACCTTCTCAAATTTGATGAGATACATGAATATAAACATCCAAGAAGCTCAATGAACCCCCAGATGAGCTCAGAGAGACAAACACCAGGTTATATTATAATCAAACTGTCCAAACCCAAAGAGGGAATTCTGAAAGCAGTGAGGAAGCAACTTGTCACATACAAGGGATTCTTGTAAGATACTAGCAGGGATCAGTAAGATAACCAGCAGGTTTCTCATTAGAAATTTTGGAAGCCAGAAAGCAGTGGGGTGATATATTCAAAGTGCTAAAAGAAGAAACTGCCAACCAAATAGCTTATATTTGGCAAAACTGACCTTCAAAAGTGAGGGGAAAATAAAGACATTTCCGAGTAAGTAAAAACTAGGGGGAATTTATGACCATTAGACCTTCCTGCAAGAAATAATAAAAGGAGTCCTGCAGGTTGAAACAAAAAGACACTAGACAGTGACTCAAAGCTGTATGAAGAAGAAATAAAGATCTCAAACTTCCCTGGTGGTTGAGTGGTTAAGAATCTGTCTGCCAATGCCGAGGACATGGGTTGGATCCCTGCTCCGAGAAGATTTCACATGTTGTGGAGCAACTACTGACTCCTGTGTGCCTAGAGTCCTTGATCTGCCCCAAGAGCAGCCACTGCAAGAAGTCCGCACACCACAACTACAACTACAGTGTAGCCCCTGCTCACTGCAACCAGAGAAAGCCCAAGCAACAGTGAAGACCCTGTGCAACCAAAGCTAAGCATATAAATAAAGATCTCGGTAAAGGGAGGAAGCACACAGGCAGTTATGAAAGTCGGTATTATTGTGTAACTTCACTTTTTGTTTTCTACACAATTTAAGAGACTGATACATTTAAATATTATTTTTTATACATACAATGTATAAAGGTGTGATTTTGTGACATCAAAACTGAATGAGGTAATGATGGAGCTGTTAAAGGAGAAGAAATTCAGTATGTTATTGAAGATAAGCTGGTATAAATTCAAATTAGAGTGTTATAACTATAGTTCAAGGTTACCCCATGGTAACCACAAAAAGTTTACAATAAAGGAAATAGTAAATAAATTTAAATCTTTCATCACAAAAAAGTCAAACTAAACACAAAAGAAGACAGTAAAGTAAGAAATGAGGGTCAAAAATGCTATAAGGCATAAGAAATACAAATAGCAAAAATGACCTAAGTAAATCCCTCCTTATCAGTACTTTAAATGTAAATAGATTAAATTGTCCAGTCACAGACAGATTGGCAAAATGGATAAAAACACATGATCCAACCATATGCTGTCTAAAAGACTCACCTTAGGTCCAAAGACATAATCAGGCTGAAAGGGAAAAGATGGAAAAGAAAATTAATGCAATAGTAAAATGGAAGATCCCCTGGAGAAGGAAATGGCAATCCACTCCAGTATTCTTGCCTGGAGAATCCCATGGGCGGAGAAGCCTAGTAGGTTACAGTCCACGGGGTCGCAAAGAGTCGGACACGACTGAGCAACTTCACCTTACCTAAAATGGCTATACATACATGAGACAAAACAGATTTTAAAACAAAGAACTTAAAAGAGATAAAGAAGGACATTATATATTAATATAACAAGAATATATTATAATTATAAAGATTCATGCACCTAATAACAGACCATCAAAATATATGAAGCAAAGACTGACAGAATCGAAAGATGAAATCGATAGCTCTACAATAATCATTGGAGTTCAGTATCTCACTCTTAATAATGGATAGAACAACTGGATGTCCACATGCAAAAGAATAAAGTTGGATCCTTATCTATCACCACGTACAAAAACCTAACCTCAAATGAATACGTGACATACATGCAAGAAGTAAAATTGTAAAACAGAAGAAAACATGGAATAAAATCTTCACAACATTTGACTTGACAGTGGTTTCTTAGATATGACACTAAAGGCATGGGCCACAAAGGAAAAATAGACAAATTCAACCTCATAAAAATTAGAAAAGTGTTTTACATTTATCTTTTAATTTAAAAGATACAATTAAGACAGTACAAAATCAACCCAAAGAATGAGAGAAAATATTTGTAAATCATGTCTGATAAAGGATTAATATCCAGAATATATAGAGAATCCCTACAACTCATCACTAACAACAAGAAATGGACAAAGGATTTCAGTGGGTGTTTCTCTAAAGAAGATATATAAATAGCTAATATGGACACTGAAAAAAATATTGAAAATCACTCATCATTAGGGAAATATAGATCAAAACTGCAGAGAGTTACCTCATACCTGTTAGAACAGTGCAGTGCAGTGTCACTTGCTCTGTCGTGTCCGGCTCTGAGACCCCATGACTGTGGCCCACCAGGCTCCTCTGTCCATGGGATTCTCCAGGCAAGAATCCTGGAGTGGATTGCCATTCCCTTCTCCAGAGGATCTTCCGAACCCAGGGATTGAATCCAGGTCTCCTGCACTGCAGGCAAATTCTTTACCGTCTAAGTTACTGGGAAGATCCTACCTATTAGAATGGCTACAATTAAAAAAAAAAAAACCACACACAAGTGCTGGCAAGGATATAGGGAAATTGGAACATCCATGCATTATTGATAGGAATATTAAATGGTACAACTGCTATGGAAAATGGTATGGAAGTTCTTCCAAAAAAAGTAAAATAGAATTACCATGTGACTTAGCAATTCCAGTTCAGAGTATATAACCGAAAGAATTGAAAGCAAGGTCTTGAAGAGGTATCTGTACACCTATGTTCACAGCAGCATTATTCATAATAGCTAATACATAAAAGCAACCCAAATGTCTATCAACAGATGAGTGGATAAGCAAAATGTGCTATATGATATGTCTTCAGCCTTTAAAAGGAAATTCTGACATATGCTATAACACAGATGAATCTTGAGGACATTTTGCTAAGTAAAATATGCCAGTCACAAAAAGACAAATACTGTAATACTGTATGCTTCCACTTATGAGAGATATCTAGAGTAGTCAAATTCAGAGTCAGAAAGTAGAGTGGCAGTTACTAGGGGCTCAGGGGAGGAGGTGGAGAAGGAGATGGCACCCCACTCCAGTATTCTTGCCTGGAAAATGTCATGGACAGAGGAGCCTGGTAGGCTACAGTCCATGGTGTCGCTAAGAGTCGGACATGACTGAGTGACTTCACTTTCAATCTCCACTTTCATCCATTGGAGAAGGAAATGGCAACCCACTCAAGTGTTCTTGCCTGGAGAATCCCAGGGACAGGGAGTCTGGTGGGCTGCGGTCTACGGGGTCGCACAGAGTCGGACACGACTGAAGCGACCTAGCAGCAGCAGCAGCAGCAGGGGAGGAGGGCATGGAGAGTTACGTTTAAGTTGTGCTTTTGAGATGAAAGAGTTCTGGAGATGGATGGTGGTGACGGCTGCACAACAGTATCACTGCATTTAATGCCTCAGCACTATACACTTAAAAACAGTTATGATAGTAAATTTTGTTATATCTATTTTCCCATGATTAAAAAAATTGGGAAATAAAATAGAAATCAATGTTTCCTTCCATGAAACATAACAAATAATGTCTGAGTGGTGCTGAAGAAGACTCTTGAGAGTCCCTTGGACTACAAGGGGATCAAACTAGTCCATCCTAAAGGAAATCAGTCCTGTATATTCATTGGAAGGACTGATGCTGAAGCTGAAACTGCAATACCTTGGCCACCTGATGTGAAGAACTGACTCATTGGAAAGGACCCTGATGCTGGGAAAGATCGAAGGCAGAAGGAGAAGGGGACGACAGAGGATGACATGGTTGGATGGCATCACTGACTCGATGGACACGAGTTTGAGCAAGTTCTGGGAGTTGGTGATGGACAGGGAAGCCTGCCATGCTGCAGTCCATGGGGTCGCAAAGAGTCGGACATGACTGAGCGACTGAACTGAACTGAATGAAAGTTTCATTTCCCATGGGAATATTCTCCAGGAATGAAGAGCAGAAAGATGTCATGATAACCTTCATGTCATATTTCTTGAATTAATCAAAGAATTTGGGAAAACATAAAATATCTAAAAAGGATTTAGAAACAATATATAAGTTGTACCTTTTCTCAATTTAACTTTTGCTTTCCTTTTTGAGCATTCTAGATTACAACTGCATGACAGAAAATTAAAATTTAGAAATATTGATTTTCATATTTTGTATAGCCATTTTCCTTTTTTTTTTCTTAAAATGAAGAGCCATCTGTCCTTTAAAATAAGTTGTCCACAATAGGCAACATCCTGATTATTGATCCCACAATTTACTGGCAATTTATAATGTAGTAATTGTCCTCTTTGTCTTTGAATTAGAAATATCATTATAATAAATGTCAGCATTGTTTTTAAAAGCAGCCTATTTAATTTCTTTTTATATATGTTGTATAAATTTATAAATAAAAATTTTCAGTTTTAAACTCTGCTTTTAAAAATATAGACATATATGGAATAAAGGAAGTCTAAAAATTTATTCTATGTAATATGGCATGAAGCAAAACTAATAGAGAAATTTCTGATACAGTTCTTTCTCAAAACATTTGAAAGTTCACAGAAATTTATTCCTGGAAAACACATGAAAGGGCACTTATCAAGATCTAGCAGTAATTTTCTATAGGTGATACTGAAATTATAGGCAATTTTTATCTTCTTTTTCCCTGTCCATATATATTTTTAAATTTTCTCAAGTAAACATGCTAAAATGCAGAGATACCTCTTGGGGAAAAGAAAATTATTACATGAGAAATGATCTTTGGGATATTTAACTTGACATTTGGGAGTCTGAATTTTCACTTAGCATATTTTATCACCAGTAACGGATTGGAACTATAGTTCACCTTGCCATCTGTTAAATGGGAATGAAAGAAATAACTTCTTCACACAGTTACTGTCAGAGCAGTAGAGAGCTGAAGCATCCTGCATAGTGCCTGGCTCACTGTATGTGGTTAACAATGGTAGCTGTTGTTTTTTTAGTATATACTAAGATTATAAAAATCAAACCCCTAGGTACCCTTTAAGCCTTTTAAACCATATTTTCAAGTCAACAGGAGGTAAACACTTTGATCCTTTAGAAAAGTAATCAGAATTAAACAGCTTTTCTCTTTTTCATTTTCAAATTTTCAATTAGTGAAAAATTTCAAACATAAAGAAAATAAAAAGAGAAACCCACCCTCTTTCTCACTCTTCTTAGAAGTAAAATATTACAGCCAAAACTAAAGCCCTAAATTCTCCCTTCATCTTTCCCATTTCTCCAGATATAATCACAATCCTAAAGTTAATTTATATTACTCTCATGAATACTTTTGTACTATTTCTACTTGTATTCATATTATCCATGTTTACACCCATATTTTATGTCCATAAATAATATATATGATGTTTATGTGTGAGGAAACATGAAGCAGAAATTCCTTTCACTTAGAGATGCTTTTCTTCCCCCTTTCCCCATCTTAAACAAAACTTTTTTAAAATAAAACTTTGTTTTATCAATATGAAATGACTCCAATTGTAAATCTTGCACTCCACATTAATACACGTTTAGCTTTAAACCAAACAAAATTACAGAACTATAAGCCAAACCTCCCTGAGGCTACAAGTAGAAGAGCGTGCAATCCACATTCTAATTTTTGACTTTTAAAACATGCAACTTACAAAAGTAATTATATCATAATAAATTTGTTTATTTATTAAATTGAGTTTAAACTATGTTCTTATGTAAACAGAACAGATATAATTAATCAGGTCAACGAGGAAATGCAGTTACACATAGAAATAAAATCTTTTTCTAAACCTTATTCAATTTCAAAGTGCCAGATTATTGTTAGAAAAGAATTACTACTTCTTCAAATTACTAAAAATGGCTGAGCGCCAAAGAATTAATGTTTTTGAACTGTAGTGCTGGAGAAGACTCTTGAAATTCCCTTGGATAGCAAGGAGTTCAAACTAGTCATATCTAGTTTGAACTAGTTCAAACTAGTCAAATCAATCCTGGATATTCATTGGAAGGACTGATGTTGAAGCTGAAGCTCCAATATTTTGGCCACTTGATACGAAGAGCTGACTCATTGGAAAAGACCTTGATGCTAGGAAAGATTGAGGGCAGGAAGAGAAGCAGGCAACAGAGGATGAGATGGTGAGATGGCATCACTGACTCAATGGACATGAGTTTGAGCAAACTCTGGGAGACAGTGAAGGACAGGGAAGCCTGGCGTGCTGCAGTCCATGGGGTTGTAAAGAGTCCAACACAACTGAACGACTGAACAACAACAATAACAAGTTACTAATGTCAATCTTGGGGCTTCCCCAGTGGCTCGGCAGTAAAGAATCTGCCTGCAATGCAGGAGACTCGGGTTTGATCCCTGGGTAGGGAAGATCCCTGGAGGAGGGCACAGGAACCCCCTCCAGTATTCTTGGCTGGAGAATCCCATGGACAGAGGAGTCTGGCAGGCCACAGTCCATAGGGTCGTAAAGAGTCAGACATGACTGAAGTGACTGAACACACAGTGTCAATTTCAAATATTGTTTTTCAACCTGAAAATATAATTTATGGAGAGCTCTTATTGCTATTACACATTATTGTACATGTACAAATAGAGGGTTACTAACAAATTAATGTCAACTTGAATGGTGAACCTGAGGCAGATGGGCCCCCCCAAGGTAAAGCAACTGGAGATTCATTCTCTATTGACTGAAACTCCAAGACAAGAATAGCAGGGCAATTAAGAGAGGAGGCTGGACCCTGCACAGACCACATATTTCTGGTTCCCAAAGTCAGGAGACCTCCCTGACCATACATGCGCAGAAAAGTTTCCCTGGGGGGCCAAATGGGAGTCATGTCAAGGGATGCTCTACCCAGATGCCTTTTCAGTAGGATCCATCTTGGCTAAGAGATGCGTGTGCACACATGGGAGGATCCTGAGATATAACAAATACAGACTGTGAACCAGGCAAATCAGAATGACCGGCCAGAGGAAACCTGGAAGAAATACCCCATAAAAGTAATTCAGACTACCATGAGAACCCAACTCAGCAACTCAGGGACTCTCCCTCTGAGGTTGCCTGTGTGTCTATCCACACGTACTGTACACTTTTTCCTTCTAATAAATACTTTACATGCAAAGCCAAAGGGCCAGGGGTTTTTTCAGATGGTGATTGCAGCCATGAAATTAAAAGACGCTTGCTCCTTGGAAGAAAAGTTATGACCAACCTAGACAGCATATTAGGAAGCTGAGACATTACTTTGCAACAAAGGTCTGTCTAGTCAAGGCTATGGTTTTTCCAGTAGTCTTGTATGGACATGAGAGTTGGACTATAAAGAAAGCTGAGTGCCGAAGAATTGATGCTTTTGAACTGTGGTGTTGGAGGAGACTCTTGAGAGTCCCTTGGACTGTAAGGAGATCCAATCAGTCCATCCTAAAGGAGATCAGTCCTGAATATTCATTGGAAGGACTGATGCCGAAGCTGAAACTCCAATACTTTGGCCACCTGATATGAAGAACTGACTCACTGGAAAAGACCTTGATGCTGGCAAAGGTTGAAGGCAGGAGAAGGGGACGACAGAGGATGAGATGGTTGGATGGCATCACTGACTCAATGGACATGAGTTTGAGTAAACTCTGGGATTCGGTGATGGACAGGGAGGCCTAGAATGCTGAAGTTCACAGGGTTTGAGAGAGTCTGACACGACTGAGCAACTGAACTTAACTGAATTGAAGGGCCAGGATCCTTGTCACTGACCACTGGGTCTAGTGGCTAGGATCTGGTGCATTCACCACCATGACCTGGCCTCAGTCTCTGGTTCAGAACCCAAGCCTTGCTCCAAGTCACTGCAGGCTGAGGCCACCTGAAACCAAACCCATGGTATCTCCTACTTGTCCCCACTTCTCTTCCTAAATAATCACAAACCATCCACTTTTTAAAAAGATCAATTTATTTTTTATTGAAGTATCATTGCTTTACAGAATTTTGCTGTTTTCTGTCAGACCTCAGCATGAATCAGCCATAGGTATACATGGATCCCATCTTGAATCTCCCTCTCCATCCCACCCCTCTAGGTTGATACAGAGCCCCTGACAAACCATCCACTTTAAAAGCCATTCTAGGATATTGTTTGCACTAGCTGCCAAGCTGTTTTCTAGGACTGACAGAATTGAGCACCTGATTCATTTTGAAAAACAGCAAGTCTTGAGTCTTCCAGAACTTCTTATTCACATTTCAATGAAAATGATGCCAACAACAGAGTTATTACATAGGCAAGATCTTTCATTCTTAGCTGTAATCGCTCTGGGCCAAAAGTTTTAAACTCAGTGACATCATACTGTATTCTTTAAGCATCACCACCACCATTGCTTTTCTCCTAAACATCTTATCACCTTTCCTGGTGATAGCAGCAAAAGAGAATTTGAATAGATCCCCTGTCTTTGGCTTTTCCCTTAACATGATGGCATCCATATCAGGGAATCTAGTCATTGCCGCTAGTATTAAAAGCAAAGAAGAGAATAAAAGAGTTCAGTTTACCTTCTTCCAGTTCTTCTTTCTGCCACTAAGAAGCAATTAACATTCAGCTTCCTCCTTCTCTTCATACTCACCTCCCCAGTCATTGCCTCATAGGGAGATAAGTGTTAGTCCTAGTCAATCATGTCCAACTCTCTGTGACCTCAAGCACAGTAGCCCACCAGGCTTCTCTGTCCATGGGATTTTCCAGGCAAGAATACTGGAATGGGTTGCCACTTCCTTCTCCAGGGGATCTTCCCGACCCAGGGATGGAACCTGGGTCTCCCACATTGCAGGCGGATTCTTTACCTCCTGAGAAACAAGGGAAACCCTTGTGGGAGATAAAGTCCCTTTGGAATTAGTGTAAGGGTTAAAAGGTAGTATACATAAAACCTTGGAACAGTGTTTAGCACATACATAGTGCTCAACAAATTTTAGGTATTATTAATATTTACACAAAATAATCCAAATTTTAAAATGGCTAAATAAATCTTTCAACAAATGGTGCTGGAACCACTGAATATCAGCACGCAGAAGAAGGAAGTTGGATCCCTTCCCCACACCACACATAAAAATCAACTCAAATAGATTACAGACCTAAATGTAAGTGCGAAAACTATTAAACTCTTAGAAGAAAATACAGAATAAGTCTTTGTGATCTGGAGTTAGACAGAGCCATCTTAGATATGGCACCAAAAGCACAATTGACAAAAACAAATAGGTAAGTTGGACTTCACAAAAATTAAAAACTTCTGTGCTTCAAAGGATACCATCAAGAAAAAGACAACCCACAGAATGGGAGAAAACATTTGTGAATCACATATCTGATAATGGACTAGTATCTGAAATATGTTAAGAAATGCTTACAACTCAATGATAAAAAAATTAATAGGGATGGGGGAGGGAAAATTGGATGAAGGCAGTTGAAAGGTATAAACTGTTAGTTATAAGATAAATAAGCACTAGGGATAGAATGTACAAAATGATTAATATATTAGGTTGGTACAGAAGTAATTGTGGTTTCAGACTATGAATTTTAAATCATTATAACTAGGCTCAAACACATCTTTATTAATCAAAATAGGAGCCATTACAATCAACACATTTTGGCCAACGAGAAATAAGTTTGTTTATTCCTGTAGCATAAAAATCTGTGCTTTGGGATTCGACGAACTCTTGGAAAGCATTTTGTGCCTCCTGCTGGTAGTGGAAACATTTTCACTGCAAAGTTGTGGAGATGTTTGAAGACAAGAGATCAGGTGAATATGGAGGATGAGGCAAAACCACATAGCCCAATTTGTTCAACTCTTGAAGCGCTGGTTGTGGGACGTGCAGTCGGGCATTGTCATGCAGAATTGGGCCCTTTCTGTTGACCAATGCTGGCTGCAGGCATTGCAGTTTTCTGTGCATCTCATCAATTTGCTGAGCATACTTCTCAGATGTAATGATCTCACTGGGATTTGGAAAGCTGTACTGGATCAAACTGGCAGCAGATCACCAAACAGCTACAATGACTTTTTTTGGTGCAAGTTTGGCTTGGGGAAATACTTTGGAGCTTCTTCTCAGTCCAGTCACTGAGCTAGTCATCATCAGCTGTCGTAGAAACCATCACACTTCACACTTTTTGTTGCACATCACAATCCTGATTGAGAAATGGTTCACTGTTGTTACATAAAATAAGAGAAGATAACACTTCAAAACGATGATTTCTTTGCTTTGTGGTCAGTTCTTAAGGCACGAATTTATCAAGCTTTTTCACTTTTCCAATTTGCTTCAAATGCCAAATGACATAGAATGGTTGACGAGTTCTTCAGCAAGTTCTCGTGTAGTTGTAAGAGATTCAGCTTCTGATGACGGCTCTCAACTGGTGGTTGTCAACTTCTGATGGCCAGTCACTGCGCTCCTCACCTTCAGGACTCTCCTTTGCAAAACTTCATGAACCACCACTGCACTGTGCAAGTGTTAGCAGTTCCTGGGCCAAATGCATTGTTAATGTTGTGAGTTGTCTCCACTGCTTTACAACCCATTTTGAACTTGAGTAAGAAAATTGCTCAAGTTTGCTTTTTGTCTAACATTTCCTTAGTCTAAAATAAATGTAAAATAAACACCAAGTAATGTCATTACCAAAAAACAAAACCAAAAAATAGAGAAATGTACATTAAAATGATGTATAACACAACCACATTTATTTAAGAATATGTTCCAATAACAAAAGGCAAAGTTCAACCGTGCAAAACTACAATTACTTTTGCATTAACCTAATAATTAACATATCATCATGATTATCTGGGTCGTGAAGATCTTTTTTGTACAGTTCTTCCATGTATTCTTGCCACCTCTTCTTAATATCTTCTGCTTCTGTTAGGTCCATACCATTTCTGTCCTTTATCGAGCCCATCCTTGCATGAAATGTTCCCTTGGTATCTCTAATTTTCTTGAAGAGATCTCTAGTCTTTCCCATTCTGTTATTTTCCTCTATTTCTTTTCATTGATCGCTGAGGAAGGCTTTCTTATCTCTTCTTGCTATTCTTTGGAACTCTGCATTCAGATGCTTATATCTTTCCTTTTCTCCTTTGCTTTTCACCTCTCTTCTTTTCACAGCTATTTGTAAGGCCTCCCCAGACAGCCATTTTGCTTTTTTGCATTTCTTTTCCATGCGGATGGTCTTGATCTCTGTCTCCTGTACAGTGTCATGAACCTCATTCCATAGTTCATGAGGCACTCTACCTGTCAGATCTAGGCCCTTAAATCTATTTCTCACTTCCACTGTATAATCATTAGGGATTTGATTTAGGTCATACCTGAATGGTCTAGTGGTTTTCCCTACTTTCTTCAATTTGAGTCTGAATTTGGCAATAAGGAGTTCATGATCTGAGCCACAGTCAGCTCCTGGATGTATTCTTGCCACCTCTTCTTAATCTCTTCTGCTTCTGTTAGGTCCACACCATTTCTGTCCTTTATTGTGCCCATCTTTGCGTGAAATGTTCCCTTGGTATCTCTAACTTTCTTGAAGAGATCTCTAGTCTTTCCCATTCTATTGTTTCCCTCTATTTCTTTGCATTTATCACTTTTTTCCCACATATACAGATGTGAAAGTTGTACCATAGGGAAAGGCTGAGTGCTGAAGAATTGATGCTTTTGAACTGTGGAGCTGGAGAAGACTTAAGAATACCTTGGACAGCAAAGAAATCAAACCAGTCAATCCAAAAGGAAATCAATCCTGAATATTCATTGAAAGCACTGATGTTGAAGCTCCAACACTTCAGCCACCTGATATGAAAAGCTGACTCATTAGAAAAGACCCTCATGCTGGCAAAGACTGAAGGCAGGAGGAGAAGGGGATGAAAA
Organism: Cephalophus harveyi; assembly: GCA_006410635.1. Lineage (NCBI taxonomy): Eukaryota > Metazoa > Chordata > Mammalia > Artiodactyla > Bovidae > Cephalophus > Cephalophus harveyi. The sequence continues at coordinate 285,768 of SJYT01033487.1, forward strand.
AGGGTGAGATGGCTGGATGGCATCACTGATTCAATGGACATGAGTGTGAGCAAACTCTGGGAGACGGTGAAGGACAGGGAAGCCTAGAGTGCTACAGTCCATGGGGTCACAAAGAACCGGACACAACTGAGCAACTGAACAACAACTGAATGTACAACACCAAGAAAGAACTCTAATGTAAACTATGGACTTTGGGTAATCATATGTCAATGTAAGCTCATCATTTGCAATATACGCTCCGTTCTGATGCTAGATGTTGATAATGGGCAGGCCATGTATGTGTGGAGGCAGGAGTGTATATGAGAAGACTCTATACTTCCTCTCAATTTTGCTGTGAACCTAAAACTGCACTTTAAAAAAAGTATTTGAAAAAAATAATGTATATGTGAAAGCATTTATCAAGAGGAAAAATTAAACCCTTCACAAACAGGTTTGTGTGGTTTTGCAACTATTTTCCCCTACACAGAGCATTCCTGCTGAGTTTCATCAACATAGCCTAGGGATCTATAACACTTAATTGGAATAGCTCACTGAAGTTAGTCTACTATATTTAATTATAAACTCCTTTTCACTAAAACATCTAGTATCAATTTGGGGGACACATTATAGACCTGGAAAGTAAAGTAATATATGATTAATTTGTAGGAAGACCTGGAAGGCACTGAAATGTTTATAAAACAAGACATTTAAAAATACTATCTGTATCAGTTTTACCTGGA
>SJYT01033502.1:2274-141200 GCA_006410635.1 Cephalophus harveyi
TTGCATCCCTGGGATAAAGCCCACTTGGTCATGGTGTATGATCTTTTTAATGTGTTGTTGGATTCTGATTGCTAGAATTTTGTTAAGGATTTTTGCATCTATGTTCATCAGTGATATTGGCCTGTAGTTTTCTTTTTTGGTGGCATCTTTGTCAGGTTTTGGTATTAGGGTGATGGTGGCCTCATAGAATGAGTTTGGAAGTTTACCTTCCTCTGCAGTTTTCTGGAAGAGTCTCAGTAAGATAGGTGTTAGCTCTTCTTGAAATTTTTGGTAGAATTCAGCTGTGAAGCCATCTGGACCTGGGCTTTTGTTTGCTGGAAGATTTCTGATTACATTTTCAATTTCCGTGCTTGTGATGGGTCTGTTAAGATTTTCTATTTCTTCCTGGTTCAGTTTTGGAAAGTTGTACTTTTCTAAGAAGTTGTCCATTTCTTCCACGTTGTCCATTTTATTGGTATATAATTGCTGATAGTAGTCTCTTATGATCCTTTGTATTTCTGTGTTGTCTGTTGTGATCTCTCCATTTTCATTTCTAATTTTATTGATTTGATTTTTCTCTGTTTCTTGATGAGTCTGGCTAATGGTTTGTCAATTTTATTTATCCTTTCAAAGAACCAGCTTTTTGCTTTGTTGATTTGTGCTATGGTCTCTTTTGTTTCTTTTGCATTTATTTCTGCCCTAATTTTTAAGATTTCTTTCCTTCTACTAACTCTGGGGTTCTCCATTTCTTCCTTTTCTAGTTGCTTTAGGTGTAGAGTTAGGTTATTTTTAGGTTTAAATCCAGGTTTCACTGCTCCAAATTCATGTTCCTTCTCTTTCTGTCTGACTTGGTGACCTTGAGTAAGTCACCCAACCTCACTCAGCTAAGGTTTTTTCCCTGTAGTATTAGAAGCTTAGGCCAAGTCAGTGGTTTTCGACTAGAGCTGTACATCAGAGTTGCCTGGGGAGCTCTAAAAAAAAAAAATGCACAGGCTGCACCCCAGATTCACTAAATCAGAGTCGTCTGAGTGAAACCTAGGCATGGTTTGTTTGACTCCCAAGCTGATTCTAATGTGCTGCCAGAGTTGAGAATCACTGACAGTGATGTCTAGAATCTTTTCCAATTACTAAAAACTCAGAAGTTAAAGTCTCAAGAGATTCTGGACATTTTCCTTTTTGACTAAAACTGTAACCTCTTCAGTGTAGATGACTAAGACATTTCGGATTTCTTCTCACTAAATTATCTTCCTTTTCCCTTTAAACTTCTCCTATGGAACAAAAAAAAAGTAGTGGCTTCTTGAAATTACAGACATTTAAAAATTTAAGAAAAATTTTGTAGATTCTCAGAATACCTCCACCCTTTTTATTGACTAAATAAAAGGGGAAAAGGCACCATGAGAATTTGATTATTCTGACCCACACTATGAGGACAGACAGTGGTAGCAAAATGAGGAAGTTTAAGATGCTAATAACTGAGGCAGCTCTCAAATCATCTACTTGCCAACTTGGATAAGAGTCAAGTGGGGGCCTTGGCCTAGTCCACAAGTGAGACTCATTTATTTTTGCATATGAACTGTAATCATTCGTTGAGCTCTCCAAATCTTGAGCTGGGAGAATTATTGTTAAAAGCTGAATGGGAAGAATGGATAACACAAAATAAATCCTTGCAGATACAAAACCAACACTAGAAAACCATTGACCATCATGCTTTGTTTTGTTGGGCTATGAACTGTAGAGTTTTGCTTGGAAAATGCTTTGAAACATATAAATAGCAGCATGGAGCTGGCAGATACAAAAGGCTTTATGTATAAGATAAGTGAGTAGAAAGCACATTTTTAAAGCAGACGGAGAATCGTCTCATTAAGTAGATTTTTAATAACTCTCTACAGCCAAATTTATCTCATTTTATTTAATGATTTCCCAGACAAGCTTACTTTTCCTCTAAATGCTGCATGATTGGACTTCACCCCTCCAGCAAAGAATCAGAGGAAGAGTTCGCTGGAATCAGAAAACAAAAAACCTGAAAAGGATGGTCTGTACGCTGGCTGACTCTGTCAAGCAAATTATTCCGATGGCTTGAAATATTTTTGTAACTGTTCACCTCTTCACTGTCAAACTCACCCCAAAACAGTTCTTTCAGTAAGCATGAACAGAGAGAATACAATGACCACAAACTCTACAAACAAATCCTTCTCACAAGGACCCAGGTTCTAAGAATTCCCTAAAATAAGAGTTGAAACCCAGTGGGATGTCTTTCCGCTAACTGTCTTCTTTAGGAAAATGACTGAAATTGGACTGGGTTGTCACAACAAAAGTAAAGAACAAAATCAAAGAACATTTGATGGGGCTGATGGGTCTGAGTCTTTATCCTATATATATATATCACAGTCACCAAATCATTGAATAAAATAGATCTCAGGTTCATGCAACCAATTTGCTATGAAACGGAGATGAGCATCTTAGAGGCCACATGGTTCTGGGACTCAAAAGCAAAAGCGTGATGGGGACAGTAGGGTTATCTCTGGGACATGTTAAGTTTCTAAGAGGTCTGTCCCAAGCAAACATTTTAATTTCAAATGCTTTTGCACTTACACTTAGATCTTCCACCTCCTGCAACCCGAGAACGACCACCAGGATGCAAAACAGTATTTGTGGGCGGCCTGCCTGAAAATGGGACAGAGCAGATCATCGTGGAGGTATTTGAGCAGTGTGGAGAGATCATTGCTATTCGGAAGAGCAAAAAAAACTTCTGTCACATTCGCTTTGCTGAGGAGTACATGGTGGATAAAGCCCTTTATCTTTCTGGTAGGTGTTTAGTCATGAGGACTGTGCCTACCAGGTATGACACAGAGACTGGGGATCAGTGTGTTTGCATCTGTGGCAGCTAAAGTGAAAAAGTGAAAGTGACAGTTGCTCAGTCGTGTCCAACTCTTTGCGACTCCATGGACTATATAATCCATGGAATTCTCCAGGCCAGAATACTGGAGTGAATAGCCTTTTGCTTCTCCAGGGGATCTTCCCAACTCAGGGATTGAACCCAGGTGATCGGGCTTAATGGCAACCTCTCACCTTCATAGATGAAAAATGTATGTTACAACCCAATGTGTTCCTTGAAAGTTCCCATGTAGTGCCAGTTGCCATGTTCAGTCACTTCAGTCAGGTCCAACTCTTTGGGACCCCATGGACTATAGCCTGCCAGACTCCTCTGTCCATGGGATTTCTCCAGACAAGAATACTGGAGTGGGTAACCATGCCATCCTCCAGGAGATCTTCCCAACCTGGGGATCGAACCCCCATCTCCTGTGTCTCCTGCATTGCAGGTAGATTCTTTATCACTGAGCCACTGGGGAAGCCCCAGTTGCCATGGGATATCTCCAAAACTCTTTACTTGTAGCATTAAAGGCCTTGATTATCTGTTTTTCCTGTCACCATTATCTCCTAATCTTTCCTTTCCATACCATGTTCTAAGCACACTAAACTAATTCTAGTTCCCAGAATGGCGTTTTTTGCCTTTTCCTCTGACTAGAATGACCTTTCCCACCCCACTAACCGTACATACATCTTCATAGTCCAGAGCTCCAGCTCAATCACAACCTCTTCTGGAAAGCCTTCTGTGACCTCTCTCCCGACTCTGCGCCAGGCTGGTTTGGGCACCCCTTCCTCAGAGCTTCCACCATACCTGGAGCTTCCTCGTGACAGACACCTGTAATACCGTATGAGAACTTTCTCTCTCCACTTCTGTCTCCTGCAACAGAGCATGAACTCCTTAGGGGAAAGTCTATGTCTTCCATAACTTTAAAACCTCAGCATCTAGCACATAACCCTGGTACCAAAGTAGATGCTCAACAATAACTATGAAAGTCAGCTAGTTATCAAATATTAATTGGCTGATAGAATGCTAGGTGGCTGAGGAGATGGCAAAGACCAAGGCACATCTTGCCATCAAGAATATTACACTCTGAAGATGGCAAAATATGATACATATGTAAACAAAACATATCAGGTACCAATAAATGCTATGGAGAAGATAAAAACAGCTAACACACCTGGGGTTGCTAGGAAAACAAGCATTTTCTGACATTTGAATTGAGATTTGAACAATATGAAGGAGATTGCCATGCAAACACCTGTGGGAAGAGCATTCCAAAATAAGGAAGAGCAAGTCAAAGACCCTGAGATGAAAATGGACTTGGTGTGTACAAGCAGAGGAGAGAAGGTAAGCATGATTAGAGCCCATTAAATGAAGGAGAAGCAGTGACAGGAAATGAAGTCTGAGAGGTAAACACAAGCAAACTGTGTTGGGCCTTTAATCTTTACCAGCATACCTCATTTTATCACACTTTGTATTATTGTGCTATGCAGATACTGTGTTTTTTTACAAATTGAAGTTTTGTGGTAACCCTGCATTAAGCAAGTCTACCAAAGCCATTTTCCCAACAGCATTTGGTCATTTCATGTCTCTGTGTTACATTTTTGTAATTCTTGGAAAATTTAAAACTTTTTCATTATTTGTTTTGGTAATCTGTAATCTTTGATATTATTATTGTCATTGTTTTTGGGTGCCACATATAAGATGTACCCCAGTAAGATGGTGAAGCTAACTGATAAATGTGGGTGTTCTGACTGGTTGTTCTTCAATCTCTCTCCCTTTTCTTGGGCCTCCCTATTTCCTGAGATACAACAATATTGAAATTAGACCAGTTAATAAACCTACAATGGCCTCTATGTGTTCAAGTGAAAGGAAGAGTTTCTCACTTTAAATCAAGAGTTAGAAGTGATTAAGCTTAGTGAGGAACGCATGTTGAAAACTGAGATAGGTGAAAAGCTAAACTTCTCATCCCAAAAAGTTAGCCAAGTTGTGTATGAAAGGTAAAGTTCTTAAAGGAAATTGAAAGTACTACTTCAGTGAACACACAAGTGATAAGAAAATGAAACAGATTTGTTGCTGATATGAAGAGAGTTTTGTCTGGATAGATCTGACCAGCCGTGACATTCCCTTAAGCCAACGCCTAGCCCAGAGCAAGGTCCTAATTCTCTTCAATCCTGTGAAGGCTGAGAGAAGTGAGGAAGCTGTAGAAGAAAAACTTGAAGCCAGCAGAGGTTTGTTCATAAGGTTTAAAGAAAGGAGCCATCTCCATCACATAAAAGTGCACAGAGAAGCAGCAAGGGCTGATGTACAAGCTACAGCAAGTTATCCAGAAGATCGAGCAAAAATCATTAATGAAGGTGACTACAGTAAGCAACAGATTTTCAGTGGAGATGAAACAGCCTTCTATTGGAAGAAGATGACATGTAGGAATTTCGCAGCTAGAAAGGAGAACTCAATGCCTGTGTTCATAGCTTCAAAGGACAGACTGGCTCTCTTGTTATGGGCTAATGCAGCTGGCAACTTTCAAGTGAAGCAAATTCTCATTTACCTTTCTAAAACTCCTAGGTCCCTTAAGAATTATGCTAATTCTACTCTTCCTGTGCTCTATAAATGGAACAGCAAAGCCTAGGTGATGGCACATCTGTTTAACAACATGGTTTACTGAATAGTTTAAGCCCACTACTCAGACTGACTGGTCAGGGAAAAAGAAAAGATTCCTTTCAAAACGTTACTGCTCATTGACAATGCATCTGGTCATGCAAGAGCTCTGATGGCTGTTAATGTTTTCATGCCTGTTAACACAGCAGCCATTCTCTGTAGCCCATGGATCAGAGTCATTTCAATTTTCTACTTATTATTTAAGAAATACAGTGAATAAGGTTATAGCTGCCATAGATAGTGATTCCTCCAATGGATCTGGGAACAGTCAATTGAAAACCTTCTAGAAAAGATTCACCATTCTAGATGCCATTAAGAACATTTGTGATTCATGGGAAGAGGTCAAAATACCAACATTCCCAGGAGTTGGGAAGAAGTTGATTCTAACCCTCGTGGATGACTCTAAGCAGCTCAAGACTTTGATGGAAGAAGTAACTGAAGATGTGGTGGAAATAGCAAGAGAACTAGAATTAGAACTGGTGCCTGAAGATGTGACTGAATTACTGTAATCTTAATGATAAAACTGTAATGGGTGGGGAGTTGCTTCTTAGAGATGTGCACAAAAAGTGGTTTCGTGACATGGAATCTACTCCTGGTAAAGATGCTATGGAGATGGTTGAAATGACAACAGAAGATTTAGAATATTACACAAACTTAGTTGTTTAAACCCATGGCAGGGTTTGAGAGGATTGGCTCCAATTTTGAAAGAAGTTCTACTGTGAGTAAAATCTATCAGACAGCACTGCATGCTACTGAGAATGGATGAAGCAAATGTCATTATTGTCTTAAATTTTAAGAAATTGCCACAGCCACCTCAACCTTCAGAAACCACCACCTTGATCAGTCAGCAGCCATCAATGCCAAGGCGAAACCCTCCACCAGCAAAAAAGATTACAACCCACAGAAGGCTCAGATGATGGTTGGCATTTTTTAGCAATAAAGTATTGTAATTAAATCATTTACATTTTTAGGCATAATACTATTGCACACTTCATAGACTACAGTACAGTGTAAGCATAACTTCTATATGCACTGGGAAATCAAAAATTATGTATCACTCACTTTACTGTGATATTCACTTCATGGTGGTAGCCTGTAACTGAACCTAAAATATCTCCAAGTTATGCCTGTAGTAAAGAGTTTATTATTCTGGGTACAACAGGAAGCCATTGAAGGATTTTAAGGATAGAGTGACATGATCCAGTATACATTTTAGAAATGTAACTTCTAAAGTAATAGATTGATGTAAAGGATGGGTATGGAGAATGAAGGATATGGAGAATGCTGGTGACTGGTGTTTAGATAGCTAACTATAGTATCAGTCTAATCCAGAACTGATAGTGGCTTATATACTATGGTAGTTGAAGTGGAGATAGTAAGAACTAGTCTGCATAAAGTCACTTGTTTCTGGTGAGGAGACTGAGGTGATTGGAACTGGAAGTTCCAATACTTTGGTCACCTAATGTGAAGAGCCAACTCATTGGAAAAGACCCTGATGCTAGGAAAGATTGAAGGCAAGAAGAGAAGGGTGTGACAGAGGATAAGATGGCTGGATAGCATCACCGACTCAGTGGACATGAATCTGAGCAAACTCTGGGAGATAGTGAAGGACAGGGTAGCCTGGTGGGCTGTAGTCCATGGGGTGGCAATGAGTTGGACACAACTGAACAACTGAACAACAACTCTTAAATATTATAAAATGAAGCCCTTTGCCTTTTAGGGTGGTTTCAAGATAAAGTTTCATGGTCGATCTTATACTTAACTCAAATTATTATTCATTATGGGGCAGTGGACAGATAAAACTGAAGGCAGAAGATGGAGTAATTGGAAAGGGCATAGAACCATTAACTACTTCCTTGCCTAAGGGTTAACAGTTTGGAAGAATTGGGTCCAAGTGCTAGACATTTTACAGAAGGTCTCTTTGTGTAAGCTATTGTGCTAAATGTTGTGCACAGTAGAAAACAGGTAAAACCTAGTTCTTCCCCTTAATGAATCTAAGGTTAGCATGAAGTCTTAACATTCATTTATCAAAGAATCATTGAGCACCAGTTAGATACCTACTGCAACAGGCCAAAGAAAAAGTAATGAGTGTTGGAAAAAGTAGGCTGGTAACATGGGAGAAGTGAGGAGGCAGATGTAGAATGCACTTTTTACATTTGCTAAGTGCTGTAAAATCCAACTCCTGAAGATTTAACAGCACTTAGCAATGATAACAGAGCATTCCACAATAGACTATTTTAATAAGAACTTAAAGGTCTTGAAAAGCCCTGAACAGTTGTACATAAAAGACGACATGCTGCTCAGGAGGCATCCATCTAAACATTGAAATCAGCTCTCTGGTAACAGCCACCTGGAAACATTCTCATGGCTGCCAAAGGAAAGAAGATTGCAATCAGCGATGTGAAAATAACTAATTTTTCCCTTTAAATTTGAACCTGCTCCTTGAAAGTTTAAGTGTTAGAAAACTCCCTGAATTGGATGGCTGTTCTCCCACATTGTAAAAGAAAGAGATTTAAACAAACAAAAATCCCTTAGAAAAGGGGCTGGAGCGTTCCCATCTGTCTCCAGGCAATATGCTGGGGAAATCACAGCGATCACTTCATTTGGTTCTTGTCTCTTAGTGATCTCTGTCTTCAATACCTAATGGCCAGAGTCTTAAAAACCATTGTTTCATATATTTTGTCCATATTTTTAGTAGTTTAAGGCAGGAGTTACTCTGCAAGCTTGTGCTGAGAATGAAATGAGATAAATGTGTGTGGAAGCACGTAGCTAAGCTTTTGAAACTTAAAAGGCTAATAAAAACAGTCATTTTAAAAAGTATTTTGTTGAGAGATTTAACTCGGGTGCTAAAACTGTGATCAAAAATGGAGGTGGGGACTTGAATCCTGGTTTTATGAATCCCAGTCCCATACCAGTATAAGCATGCACGTGCTAAGTCGCTTCAGTCGTGTCTGACTCTTTGTGACCCTATGGTCTGTAGCTCTCTAGGGTTGTCTGTCCATGGGATTTTCCAGGCAAGAATACTAGAGTGGGTTGCCATTTTCTCCTCCAGAGGGTCTTCCTGACCCAGGGATCGAACCCAGTCTCCTGCACTGCAGGCAGATTCTTTACTGCTGAGCCACCAGGGAAGCCCAGTATAAACACATTACCTCTCTCTAGGGTTGTCTGTCCATGGGATTTTCCAGGCAAGAATACTAGAGTGGGTTGCCATTTTCTCCTCCAGAGGGTCTTCCTGACCCAGGGATCGAACCCAGTCTCCTGCACTGCAGGCAGATTCTTTACTGCTGAGCCACCAGGGAAGCCCAGTATAAACACATTACCTCTCTCTAGGGTTGTCTGTCCATGGGATTTTCCAGGCAAGAATACTAGAGTGGGTTGCCATTTTCTCCTCCAGAGGGTCTTCCTGACCCAGGGATCGAACCCAGTCTCCTGCACTGCAGGCAGATTCTTTACTGCTGAGCCACCAGGGAAGCCCAGTATAAACACATTACCTCTCTCTAGGGTTGTCTGTCCATGGGATTTTCCAGGCAAGAATACTAGAGTGGGTTGCCATTTTCTCCTCCAGAGGGTCTTCCTGACCCAGGGATCGAACCCAGTCTCCTGCACTGCAGGCAGATTCTTTACTGCTGAGCCACCAGGGAAGCCCAGTATAAACACATTACCTCTCTCTAGGGTTGTCTGTCCATGGGATTTTCCAGGCAAGAATACTAGAGTGGGTTGCCATTTTCTCCTCCAGAGGGTCTTCCTGACCCAGGGATCGAACCCAGTCTCCTGCACTGCAGGCAGATTCTTTACTGCTGAGCCACCAGGGAAGCCCAGTATAAACACATTACCTCTCTCTAGGGTTGTCTGTCCATGGGATTTTCCAGGCAAGAATACTAGAGTGGGTTGCCATTTTCTCCTCCAGAGGGTCTTCCTGACCCAGGGATCGAACCCAGTCTCCTGCACTGCAGGCAGATTCTTTACTGCTGAGCCACCAGGGAAGCCCAGTATAAACACATTACCTCTCTCTAGGGTTGTCTGTCCATGGGATTTTCCAGGCAAGAATACTAGAGTGGGTTGCCATTTTCTCCTCCAGAGGGTCTTCCTGACCCAGGGATCGAACCCAGTCTCCTGCACTGCAGGCAGATTCTTTACTGCTGAGCCACCAGGGAAGCCCAGTATAAACACATTACCTCTCTCTAGGGTTGTCTGTCCATGGGATTTTCCAGGCAAGAATACTAGAGTGGGTTGCCATTTTCTCCTCCAGAGGGTCTTCCTGACCCAGGGATCGAACCCAGTCTCCTGCACTGCAGGCAGATTCTTTACTGCTGAGCCACCAGGGAAGCCCAGTATAAACACATTACCTCTCTCTAGGGTTGTCTGTCCATGGGATTTTCCAGGCAAGAATACTAGAGTGGGTTGCCATTTTCTCCTCCAGAGGGTCTTCCTGACCCAGGGATCGAACCCAGTCTCCTGCACTGCAGGCAGATTCTTTACTGCTGAGCCACCAGGGAAGCCCAGTATAAACACATTACCTCTCTCTAGGGTTGTCTGTCCATGGGATTTTCCAGGCAAGAATACTAGAGTGGGTTGCCATTTTCTCCTCCAGAGGGTCTTCCTGACCCAGGGATCGAACCCAGTCTCCTGCACTGCAGGCAGATTCTTTACTGCTGAGCCACCAGGGAAGCCCAGTATAAACACATTACCTCTCTCTAGGGTTGTCTGTCCATGGGATTTTCCAGGCAAGAATACTAGAGTGGGTTGCCATTTTCTCCTCCAGAGGGTCTTCCTGACCCAGGGATCGAACCCAGTCTCCTGCACTGCAGGCAGATTCTTTACTGCTGAGCCACCAGGGAAGCCCAGTATAAACACATTACCTCTCTCTAGGGTTGTCTGTCCATGGGATTTTCCAGGCAAGAATACTAGAGTGGGTTGCCATTTTCTCCTCCAGAGGGTCTTCCTGACCCAGGGATCGAACCCAGTCTCCTGCACTGCAGGCAGATTCTTTACTGCTGAGCCACCAGGGAAGCCCAGTATAAACACATTACCTCTCTCTAGGGTTGTCTGTCCATGGGATTTTCCAGGCAAGAATACTAGAGTGGGTTGCCATTTTCTCCTCCAGAGGGTCTTCCTGACCCAGGGATCGAACCCAGTCTCCTGCACTGCAGGCAGATTCTTTACTGCTGAGCCACCAGGGAAGCCCAGTATAAACACATTACCTCTCTCTAGGGTTGTCTGTCCATGGGATTTTCCAGGCAAGAATACTAGAGTGGGTTGCCATTTTCTCCTCCAGAGGGTCTTCCTGACCCAGGGATAGATTGAAATGTCAACCTGATACACTGAAATTTTGTCAAGTTTTTTTGGTGGTGTGACTGACACTGTTGAAGTTATCCAAAGACAGTAGAGTTTGAAGCCAGCTTTTTCATTCTTCCCAGCCCATGGTGCCATATAAGGCTTATTCTTGATACTGTTACCCACAGAGCCTCCCTCTGTCACAGGCAAGGTGGCAGATGGAGGAATTGTGGACTATATTATATTTTATGTGGCTTCCCAGGTGGCTCCGTGGGTAAAGAATCTGCCTACAATGCAGGAGACCCAGGTTCGATCCCTGGGTCAGGAAGAGCCTGGAGGAGAATATGGCAACCCACTCCAGTATTCTTGCCTGGGAAATCTCATGGACAGAGGAACCTGGCAGGCTACAGTCAATAGACTTGCAAAGAGACACGACTGAGCACAGACGCCAACTATGGAATAGTGAACTTTTATCAGAGACAGAGAGTATAATCCAAGCCTGTAATGTTCCCCTTGCAGTAGTGGGGAGAGAATTTGGAGTTATGTGGCCAACTGAAACCACTGCGACTGCATTTGAAGGACGCAACTTGGAAAGCAACTTGCAGCCACTCACTCACTGGGCTGCTTTTGTGCTCCTCTCTCTCCCTCTTGTGCACTTAGGTTACCGCATTCGCCTGGGCTCTAGCACTGACAAAAAAGACACAGGCCGGCTTCACGTTGATTTTGCACAGGCTCGAGATGATCTGTATGAGTGGGAATGCAAACAACGGATGCTAGCAAGAGAGGAACGCCACCGCAGAAGGATGGAAGAAGAAAGGTTGCGCCCACCATCCCCACCTCCAGTGGTCCACTATTCCGACCATGAATGCAGCATTGTTGCTGAAAAACTAAAAGGTAAATGAAACATTTGAGCTGGGCGATTAGCTCTCTTCTTTGGAGAAATTTAATAAATGTCTTTGTATTGTTGGCACTTATCCTCGAATTTCCCACTGAGGGATTCCAGGCATTTCTTGTGTTGAAGCCTTTCAGATAGAGAGGTGTACCCAGTAATTCAAGAGCCAAAGAATCTGTCCCTCCCACTTGTGTCTCTGATCCTTCACTGTCTCAAGTGATGTTACTTTTCCTCTCCATACATCAGGTGATTAGGACGAAACAGGTTTTTCCCACTTTTCCACATCAGAAAACTTTAGCTGTGATCCATGACTGGAGACCTGTAAGCACCCCCACCCCCTTTCATTGTGGATAGCAAGTTAGCTTTGAATTCTAAATCAGAGTAAATCAAGATGGTAGAACTTGTCGTGACCTCAGGAAACTGGTAAAATTCCATTTTATAGATGAAAATTGGATGGCCAGAACTTACAGTGTATGTCCTTAAATTACTCAAAGACTTAGCTACCACCAACTAAAAGAGAATTTCTTGAATCACAAAATGGTCAATTTATTTCACACAGTAACTATAGAGACTTTTAGACATTGCTAAATCAGACTGCTTTCCCTTTAGTTTTGATTTCTGTTCCCCTTGCTTGACTCTCAGAGCCATTTCGCTAATTTAATCTTAATTGCCCTGCCTAGTCTCTTGTGTTAGCTCAAATCCAGTTTCTTCATATGGTTGATTTTATTGGATGAGGGCTAGTGTCCCATCGATCTTACTGATGACACCAGCACTGCTCTAACTGTATGAATTTTCCTTGCTTCTTGTGCTCTAGGCTTAGCAAGATGCTGCTAATTCCACTTTGCAAATAGGTCTCATTCACGAAACTTGTTTGCACCATTTAGCCTAAGGGCTCCACACATTACAGAAATCCTTTGTTTGGATTGATTTGTCTTCCTGTAAGAGAAAAGCAGAAAACATAGAGTCCAAAGTAGAGACACAGAAGTAATGGGATGGTTAGAAAAGCTGGAAAGGCTGAAAGCAGACACCAGGTCCAAGATTTACCTACTTCCATAAGACCAAACAGCTCACTTTGAACTTTTCTTAACAAAATGAATTTGCTCGTTGTGTGGACCTCATGCAAAAAGTGAGCATTGATGCATCAAGTATATGTCAATTGCTTTTTAAAAACTGAGCATCAACATAAAGACTGGTATGTAAGTAACGAAATGAAAAGCTGCTCTAATGGTGAGGCTGACTTCCCATTACATATCTGCACTAAAAAATGCAAGTGGCAAGAAGTTCACATTAAGGTAAGAGATGGTTCCTCTGGATGTAAGGGTTCCTGCGTAGAGAGCTATGTAGAGTCCTACAGTGGGCTTTCAATGGGATGCTAATGGACTCTCCCTATTGGGAGCCTTTAACAGCAGAATGTGTAATTGGTACGTCAGAAAGCTGAATCAGAGGCTTTGGAAGAGCAGTGCTACTATTTTAACATCAGAGAGTGCCTCCTAACTAGCTGTAGAAATCCACTTGGACGTATCCTCAGGCAAGAGAAACAGGATATGGAGAAATGTTGAAATAGAACAAATTACATCAAAATAGATTGTGACTGGGACTGAGTGGAAGGCCTGGGGCTGTGGATTGGATGCAAGAGTGATGTTAAAAAAAGGTCAGACATAAGTGTTTATACCTAAAGAATAGCCATTTAACTCTTTCTTAAGCCTCCTCCCAATGGATTCCATGGATCCAGGATAAAGTTACCATTAAATTCAAGTTAAACTCAAGACTCAAGTTTTCTTATGCTTCTTAAAAAATAAGACTGTGGAATTCTGAAGTTCTCTCACCACTAATTTATACATTACACACACACATACAGAGGCGTTAAAAACTGCAATATGTGAAAACTATATCAATGAAGAAATCTTTGTTTAAGGAAAGAAGAGACACTCTTGTTCTGAAAACTCTTCATAGACTAGACTACAGCCAGTCTTGCTACTTTGGGAATCTTTCCTTCTGTCAGTGTATCTGCCTGCTGGCTGCCTGTGTGTTCACGCATGTGTATGCATGGCTCCTTGCCCTCAGCAACTCATTTTACAACTGTCGCCAAAAAGCCATGGTGGCCTCCTTGCCAGCGTGTTGGGAAAATAGATAGAGATTTGGTTACATTCGATGTCTCTGAAAATAAATCCTCCTTTTCCAGATGATTCCAAATTCTCAGAAGCTGTGCAGACCTTGCTCACCTGGATTGAGCGAGGAGAGGTGAACCGTCGCAGCGCCAACAACTTCTACTCCATGATCCAGTCGGCCAACAGCCACGTCCGTCGCCTGGTGAACGAGAAAGCTGCCCATGAGAAAGACATGGAGGAAGCAAAGGAGAAGTTCAAGCAGGCCCTTTCTGGAATTCTCATTCAATGTGAGTGGAAGTCATAGTTCTGCTGGAAGGATGAGAGGGCACTTCACTTAGTCACTGCTCTCTCTAGACAGGAACCAGGCCTTCAGAGCCATCCTGTGTCAAGAAGCCCCACCCTCTTCATCTCTGCCTTGTGCTTTCCTTATATTGCCAAATGCCCAAGCTCCATTTTCACAGAAATCATGTATGCACTTCCTGTGTTCATTTTCTCTGGAGTATCTACTTCAGCTCCTTAGAAACACTGACACTTAGACAATAGGCTTGTGCTTTTACTTTCCTTGGTTCTCAAAGTAAGTTACAAGCAGCCTTAGGCTCCAGTGGAAAACTCAGAATTTCACTGCTAAAGTTAAGATGTAGCATCAGGATTTGTAAGCTTCTTAGCTTCACATTTGCCTCATTATTATTGTGTAATATGCTTTTCAGGTACTCCATTTTAGGGATAAATTGTAATTATATTTTCTAAGGTAATTGAATAAAAGCCAAATTTGCTACTTCTACCTTTTATCTTTAGTTTCCTTTGACATTCCCTTTACTGATGTCAGTAGATCCTGGGAGGGCACAGAAGCCACTGAAATAGCCATTTTCAAAAATTAGTACCACAGCAAACCTATCCAAGATCTCTTAAATGAGACAGGGCAGAAAAACTCTCAAATAATGGTTTTAGTTCCCCATATTATAAAACTATGCACTCCTCTCTTTTGACTGAGAAACTGTATTCACATTAGGAATAAGGGCACGGTTTTATGACTTTGGTTTTAAACAATCATGGCCTAGTCTTCTCATATTTGACTTCCCATACTTGACTTACACATAAACAGGATTAAGGAGGAGTTGTTTCATTTTTCATTTTTATTCTGAAAGTCCTATGGTCATAGAATCTGGGAGGAGAAAGCATATGTTTTTAAGACTTCAGAATAAATGGGAAAAGAGAGTAGCAAGCCTCATGGGAATATAAATCCTTAAATCATCAGTAAACAAGCTACCAACAGGGCTGTAAAGAAAGAAATAACACCTCTGAATTTTCTTACTGTGAACACCCAGCCAGGCAGAGGATCTTGTCCTTCTCTTTTCCCAGAAAAATAGTCATGACTGTTTTCCCTCTCTTGAACCAATTGCAATAAAGCCTTGGAATATTTGTACACATTTCCTCATTTGACATTTTAAGCGACCCTGAAAAATACTTTGTAGGACTGCACTTACACGGTATTCTTGCATAATACTTGTATCTCTCCAGCCAACAAGCCTATCTAAGTAGACTTAAAATAGGTCCCATCCACTTTAGCTTTTGATTTGTTGCTTCTGGTTAGACATACCTCAGAACAGTGAGAGGATAGATTCCATGGAAATGAAGCATTCAGGCTCATTCTGAAGGGCTAGTTTATGAAAGAAACCAGTGGTCACAAGGAGCTGGTATAGTTCACTGCTTGCTCTCATGCTGTACTGGGTCAGTAGCGCTAAACCACATTCACCATGACTCCTGCCTGAATGAAGACACAGTGCCTGTATTAAAGCTTTATTCACCATTTCACCCGAAATCTTCTAGAGTTCATTTTTTCTTTATGTATACTGATATCTTTGCCTTTGAATCCTCTTTAAACTCATGGTACCCCAACACACGTAGCCTTTTTTTTTTTTTTTTTTTTAAGCACAACTCTAGTCAAGTAGTGTCGTAGGAGACATACTGAGCTGATGCTTCTCTTATTTCTTTTCTCCTCTCTTTTGCCATCCCTGGGTGATACTCTGGCTGATTCAACCGTTGATCTGACGCTGCAGTTGAGCAGATAGTAGCCGTCTACCATTCCGCCTCCAAACAAAAGGCTTGGGACCACTTCACAAAAGCCCAGCGTAAAAACATCAGCGTTTGGTGCAAACAAGCTGAGGTTAGTAACTTTTTACTCTGGTAGCCCCTCAGGGGGACAGTTTCTTTCTTTAACAAGTTATTGATTTGGAGTTTAGCTAGAATTAAATAGTGCCAAGCTCCCCCGGCCACAACAAGCCCCTAATGAAATACTGAGACAAGTTCTATAGCCTGTCGCTGTGTCCTGACTGCCTGCTGCCAAAAGGTAATAAATGTGCACATGTTGTCTTGAATGCATTCTGCTGGATGGAAACCTTAGTAGTGAAAATGTAGCTGCGATAATTAAAGGTTTACTCCTCTAAGCTAGCTAGTCTTGGGTACAGCAATAATTACTGACCTGTGTCTCTAGTGGTAGTGATATTAGGGCTGACTTACATTTATTAGAGCATCTTGACAATTAAAGCTAAAAGCTGCCTGGTGGTACATTGGAGCACTGAAATTTCTGAGCTTCTTTTATCAAACCTGCTCAGCCATCATTATAGGTGGCAGCTTTAAAGGTAACAGAGGACTCTGATTTCAAACTAAGATGGGCATACACCTCTCTGCTTGTGCTCAAGTGACATTTTTAGCGTAACACTAGAATGTATCTGATGGGATTAGGTTTTGATTCTAAATCCAAGATTAAAAACCGAGATGGGAGGTTTGTTTACACTGATATGCCTTTGGAATGGTGTGACATAGGCCTCGAGTTCTTCTTTTGGCAATGGCACCCCACTCCAGTACTCCTGCCTGGAAAATCCCATGGATGGAGGGGCCTGGTAGGCTGCAGTCCATGGGGTCGTGAAGAGTCAGACACGACTGAGCGACTTCCCTTTCACTTTTCACTTTCATGCATTGGAGAAGGAAATGGCAACCCACTCCAGTGTTCTTGCCTGGAGAATCCCAGGGGCGGGGGAGCCTGGTGGGCTGCTGTCTATGGGGTCACACAGAGTCGGACACGACTGAAGTGACTTACCAGTGGCAGTAGCAGAAGCTTCCTTACCCAGCCAGCCCTGATGCCTTCAATCTATGTATGCAGCAGCTTTTTCAACTTCATTTCTGAGTCCTGTTTTCCAATCTAATTGCAATCCCATTGTATCTATCAATGTAGGTTGTCATATTCCTTAATATTTAAATAGCATTTGTAGGGAATTTACATATTATAAATATAATAATGGGCTTCCCTGGTGGCTCAGCTGTTAAAGAATCCACCTGCAATGCAGGAAACCTGGGTTCAATCCCTGGGTTGGGAAGATCCCCTGGAGAAGGGAAAGGCTACCCACTCCAGTATTCTGGCCTGGAGAATTCCATGGACTGTATAGTTTATGGTGTCACAAAGAGTCGGACCCAACTTAATGACTTTCACTCACTCACTCACTATATATTATAAAACACTTTCACACTGGTTATCTCACCTACATGAGCCTCCCAGTAAATGTGGTGCAATGGAAAGAACCCGGGACTTGGAGTAGGCATGAATTCAAATCTCAACTCTGACTTATTATAGCTGCGTGATTTTGAGCAAGCTGGTCAGCCTTTCTTAGTCCCTATTTCTTCACCTGGATTCAATGAGATGAACTATATAGACAGTGTGAGAATGCAAATACTGTATAAATGACAAATAGTACTATTTCAATTGATCATTAACAACTCCATAAGGAACAATAAATAAGTAGAGTGTCTCTGTTTTACATGTGAGAAAACTGAGACATGGAAATGTTAAGTGATATACACAAAATGACACAGCTAATAAGTGGCCAGTTCGGGACTGGACATTGTTCACTCTGCACTCTGGTATAAACTGCCTGGTGGTCTTGAGCCAGTCATTTAGTCTTTGTGAACCTTAGTTTCCTAACCTATCAAATGAAGATAATGATCTATCTCTTCTGTCTTTCATGAGCATACATGACATAGTCTGTGTGGCAACAATTTGAGAACCATGAAGAGCATTTAGAGGAAGATAAACCCACCCCTGTTCAGGAGCTGACAGTCTCTGAGCCATCAGTTCTGGCTCAGCGGAGAGATCAGGGAGTCACTGCAGAGAAATCCTTGATAATATCAGCCCAGTAGAGGGTAGAGTCATACAAATCCAGAAAGTCTGCAATTGTTTAAAAAACGATAATTAGGGTCAAAAAAGGAAGTGATTGTCTTACTGTAGCACAAAATGGTTTTAGAATGCTAGAGCTACCTCATGTTGTGGAGCCCAACAAACAAAATTCAACATTTCAATTCAAATGGGTACTGAGCACTTTCTCTGTCTCAGGTATTATGACAGGCAATGCAGAATGAGGTGGTCTTTGTCCTCAGTGAGCTAAAAAGTTTTAAAAAACTGATCAAGGGGAGGGAGGGTTGGAGTTTAGCACCTAAATTTCAAGTAGCCAAAATCTTTAGTTGAAATAATTCAGAAAAATAAAAGTTGAGAGAAAAATGCTCCGTATGTCTTCCCATTGTAGAAAAGCCCTACCTTCCTTTCGAAACACATACCTGCGTATCCTTTTTAGGGGTTGGAACAGGCTGTCTGAAGTGCCCCGCCCATTACAGAAAACCCTACCCTATACACTATTTCCTTTTTCATAGGAGTGGTGCCTCTTGTTGGAGCACTGACTCACCTAGCCCACAACCCTTTTGTAAACAAATTTGCAAAAATGGTCTCCGTTAATACTATTCATCAAGGCTCTCTGTAGTTATAGCAAGTTATATCTGGTGGCTATATGCATGCACGCATGTGCAGTCTCTCAGTCATGTCTGACTTTTTGTGACCCCATGAACCATAGCCTGCCAGGCTCCTCTGTCCATGGAATTTTCCAGACAAGAATATTGGAGTGGGTTGCCATTTCCTTCTCCAGGGGATCTTCCTGACTAAGGGATTGAACCCTCATCTCTTATGTTTCCTGCATTGGCAGGCAGAATCTTTACCACTGAGCCACCTGGGAAGCCCCTGGTGGCCATATGCTTGAGTTTAGTTACCTCCTCAATAAACTTAGCTATGCTAGTGAGCTGGCCATTTCTCTGGGGCTGTGGAGAGCTGAGTCACACACCCTGTCACCTAGTATTGCAGCAGAGCTTGCTTGACACAGTGATAAGGACATGGCCAGCATGACTTACTACATGTTTGGTGATGTGCCTTGTAGACTTTGTAAAAACCTAGAAAAATGCTTCCTGCCTGTTGGATTGGACTAAATTAAGGTCTACCTTGAATACTGCAATCTTTATAAGTAAAACTACTGACAGTGGAACATAGCTCATGGCCTTGCTCTAGCATTGTATTCCCTAAACCTAAAAGATTTCTTCTGCTTTATATTGGTGCCTTTTTAAATCATGGCATTAAATTTGTTTTCACCTCTGTGTACTTTCACTTGATGACAGGCAACGCTGAGGACTAGAAGGTGGTATCCTATAGAAAGTGACAGAACTGTCCTCTTAAATTGAGGCTGCCTCTTAGAACCCCACAGAGAATCTGAGCATCTCAGTGACTTAATCAACTAAACTGGCTTTTTCTTGATGTAGGCATCAAAGCTACAACTCCTAAGCTAGGGGTTTCATCAAGGTGGAAGAGTCTGACACTGAACCTTTTCTTCCAGTTGCCTTGGGGAATAAACCAGCTGGCAACCTCCTCATGTCACAGAGTACCTGTTCTTTGTCTCATTATCATCCTCCTTGCAGCAGCCAACACTGTCTCACTCTGGTGAGAGAAGGTACAGAGTAAGAAGAAAAAGTCCCCACTTTCAGGGAGCTAAGGGCACTCACTCTGGCAGCATCTACCAGGCAGACTAGTTTGATAATGAGTCTTTTTCATTGGTTTACTTTCCTGATTTATGTGTGTGAGGCTTATGCTGATATAATTTGAAAGGGTAATAAAAAAGAGAAGGCTGAAGTCCCTCCCCTTAATAAGAGTTAGCATCTTCACTGACTTTACTGACAGTTCTGAGTGTTGTGGGAACCCTTTTTCTATGAAATCATTGAAAACCTGTGTATTTCTCTTACTGAGATCTTGGCCTACATTACAAGTTGGGTGGTATTAATATATAAGAATCTAGAGCCATAGTGGTAGGCACTGGAAGATACTCCCGTGCATTCTCCCTGATGTGAGATTTTATATCATTGGACCAGAGAAAAGGGACATGGTGATTACATACTATTAATAGCATGCTCGCAAAGTGAAATACTGTGATTGCTAAAATCATTCCAAACTCTGAAGACCTGGCTGCAGATAAACGTTCAAGTCATCTGCATACCCTCGTTTTAGGACCCATTTGCACTAACACTAGCTTTTGCTTTCAGCCATCAAACCACATACCAACAAAATTTGGATCAACCAAATTTGTATTTCCATTATGTAGCATACAATAGATATTGATTAAGTGCCTGTGTTTGTGCTTTGGTTGATTGGCTTGAACGATATCTCAGAATCAAATTTCTACATATGCATAGGAGTTATCTCCCTCTCATCTGCCCTTTTGCCACTACTGTTAATGTTCAAAGTCTGGGTAAGTACAATTTTGTAATGCAATTCATAAGGAACTTTGCTTTTCTTATAGTTATATTCCTGTCAAAAAACATGAGTAAGATGAATTTAAGTCCACATAAATTTCTTGGAAACTATATAGTTAGATAATTAATATTCAATGATTTATGATTTGCCTACTTTATGATAAATCAAAAATGTCAGCTGGTACCAAGATGATTCTTTTCATGCATTTTCCTCTGTCTAGGGTTTTTGTTTTATTCTATGTTGAAAATGCTTTGTCCTCCATTGTGGAGCAGTATGTGAATATCTAAGTTTTACAAAAAGTTACCACATGGACAAGGAAATGGCAACCCACTCCAGGATCCTTGCCTGAAAAATTCCATGGACAGAGGAGCCTGGTGGACTACAGTCCATGGGGTCACAAAGAGTTGGCCACAGTTGAGTGACTGAGCACAGAATAGACTCAAAGGCATCATAATGCATTTTGAAAAGTCACTAACAGTTCACTGTTTAAATAAAAATATCACAAGTCTACTATGGGCAACAAAGTGGTGTAAAAACCTTAGGAGGGCTGTCTTACCTTTTTCGATGTACTCTATCAGTGACATGACGCAGTCAATTTCAGGTAGAGATTTACAAATGAAAATTTCTGGAAAATATTTTTGCATGCCATTGCCACTCATTTTGCTTCCCTGGTGGCTCAGATGGTAAAGAATTTGCCTACAATGCAGGAGGCCTGGGTTTGATACCCTGTGTAGGGAAGATCCCCTGGAGAAGGGAATGGCGAACCACTCCAGTATTCTTGCCTGGAGAATTCCATGGACAGAGGAGCCTGGTGGGCTACAATCCATAGTGTTGCAAAGAGTTGGGCGTGACTGAGCAACTTTCACTCACTAGAGAAAGTGTAAATTCCTTGGATTGGCCACTCATTTGGCTTCAGTGATTCAACAGTCAGGATGGGAAAAGGGGCAAATCAAAGAGGCAGCTATTTCTCTTGCTGCCTACACTTCAGTGACTCAAAGTCCTCCTGCTGCCTGCTCCTGTGTCCACACTAGGTAGAGTGCCTTCCTTAGGTAAATGCCACCTTTCAGTTCTTCACTCTGAAGGTATTTGTTAGGGCTTGATTCCAAAAGTAGAGCTTTTTTGATCTATCAGAGAATATAGAAAATAGGCATCTTAAATATCAAGTGCTTTAATGGTAAGGTTTTCAAAGTGTTAAAATCTCATTTACTTTACTTACAGGTGGTGTCATTTACTGAATGCTGTCCCTATGTTTACTGTCATCTGGTGCCCTATAACTGCTATTGTTCTCTTTGCTTATTTATATTTATAGAAAAGTAATGATATGGGCCTTAGTTTCTGTGTAGTTAAGAAGGATTGGCTAGTGGTTAGAGGGTGCTATGCTTTGCCACTTTGCCTGTCTGGCTGAGAGCAAGCTTCTCCTTAATTTTTCTTCCCCTTTCATTATCAGCTAAAGGAACTGGTAATTCTTGTTTTTGAAGTATTTTGAGGCATTGAGGTAAAATTTGCCCTTAGGTCCATTATTTTTCTAGGGATTTTTTGAAGCTGGGAAAGTTCTCTAGATAAGCTGTATCACTTAGTTATTGAACAGTTTATACTTCTAAGAAGAGATTACACTTTCTTGCCCAGCTGTAAGCAGAAAAGATGCTTTGCAGATGCTGAGCAGCTGCAGGGCATGTTTTAGCTATCAGATCTTCCAGCCCTGGGACACTTCCCTAGAAAGAGTACAATTTACTCTTCAGAGAAGCACAATAACTTCCCCAGAGTTAGACAACATGTCTGTGAATTGAAAGTTAGTCTCTGCTTATACCCTCTGACAGTCTACATTTTTGTTAGGCACCTAGGAGAGCCACGACTTTTCCTGATGAAGTAAGTTGTACAATATTCGAATTTGCCAGTGTCAAACCTCATTGTGATCACCTTTCCAGTAACAGCTCTTTGATAACTGAAATCCAGACTCCTGAGATAGAATGAATTCTTAGAAATGAGCAATTCCGTTACTGTTCTCTGTGCAATGAGTTTGAATAAGACATAGTAAATCTCTCTCTTGACACAGTCTTCTAAAGTTCATTTTTTCTCAAGCAAGTCATTATTTTCTTCTATTTTAAGTAATGCCCCTGCAGCACATGGAGGATCCTCTGTTAGTATTTCTATTTTTTTCTGTTTCTTTCACATTACTTCTTAGCTATCAGTGATAATACTGAATAGCTCACTTTTTAATAGGTTCTTTTATTTATATTTAGTGTAAACTTACCTTGATATAGAAATTTTTTCCTGATAAAAGGAATGAAAAGGGAGAAAGGAGAATATTAGTTGAAGTAGTGATTAACTGTAGCATTAATTATTAAGAAATCCATTTGAAATATTTATAATCTCCCTAAATGGAGGCAATTTTCACCAGACAGCTTTGGACATCTCCTGTACCTTGGCCCAATTGGGGCTAACCTAGGCAAAGATTTCTCAGCTCAGTGTGGAGGAGCCTCTGACAGGCATCAAGTGGCCTCTAAATGATTGCAAGCTGTTCAAAAATAGAATTCTCATACATGAATTTTTTGAAAAAGTGACTTTTCCAATATTATCTCAATCATTTCCGTTGTTCTTCATACCGGATCTGTTTACATCCAGTAGCACATCCCTTCAGCCTGAAGAACTTTCTTCAACTTTTCTTCTAGTGCAAGTCTTTGGGTGACATATACATTTATATTTGTCTGAAAATATATTAAATGTCATCTCTATTCTTGAAAGAATCTTTCTCTGAATGTAGAATTCTGAATAAATAGATATTTTTTATTTCTTCTTGCACTTTGCACTTTTAAGACTTATTTCCCTAACTTCTGGCTTTTACTGTTTCTGAAAGAAAGTTCTTGCAGGTATATCAATTAATTAAGGGTTTTACCTGCTGATCGTGAATATTTTGCTTTTAAGTCTTCGGATTCTCTTGTATTCTTTTCAAGATTGTTGATTTTGTTTTCTTTTGTTTTAGTGGTCAATTTACTTCATTGAATATAAGCTAGAAATTGTCTCTCTTTGATGGCAACTCAAATCTCAGCTGAGTTTTTCACCTTAGCTGTGTAGTTTGGAATCTGCTGTGTGCTTTCATGGTTCAGGGATCATGAAGAATTTGAACAGTTTTTATACACAGAATTTGGATTCCTCTCTCTTTGGCTGACTACTTTCTGGGATCCCCTCCTCACTTTCCAGTGGCTGTCCAGTGATGTCCTGAACTCTCTCTATTTCTTTAGGATATAAAGCCCGTGGATATTCTGTTTAAAAGTTAGCCACGCTGTGAGGTTCTAGCTGTGGTCTGCTCTCAAAATAGAAGTCCCTTTAAAACTGGAAGACCCACATGCTTCTTCCAAGAGTCAACTCTTCTTCAGAATGTACCTGCTTTTGTTCATCCTCTAATGCCATCAAGTAGGGAATTGGTTTGGTTTTTTGTTGTTGTTATTATCCAGGGAAGGGTTGATCTGGTAGGAGTTCAGTCCTAACAGCTCATTTGTCACTCTAAACTACTAAACCTGTAAATGTTTGATTAAAAGTTGTATTGAGTAAGACTATAAGGGGAGAGGAAAGA
This sequence comes from Cephalophus harveyi, assembly GCA_006410635.1. NCBI lineage: Eukaryota > Metazoa > Chordata > Mammalia > Artiodactyla > Bovidae > Cephalophus > Cephalophus harveyi. The sequence goes on from SJYT01033502.1 coordinate 26,239, forward strand.
GGATGGAAGGCAGTGAAATCAAAGGATTTGACATGGGAAGGTGAACATGGCAGAACCTTAAGGGAAAGTCCAGAAATCCATGTGAGTAAGAGATGGAAGGTGTTTCGCGGTCAACAGTACTGTCTAAAATGGGAGGGATTCAAGAATCGTCAGCTGCTCGAGCTCTGGTTATAGAAGGAGAACCTATGCAGGGCAGAGTGCACAAAGTTTGCTTTGTCTATTGAGACTGTCCTCAGCCTCAACGTGCCCCTTTGCCTCTGCCTTAAGACCACTCTGAAGTTTTGTTACCCATTTAAAAAGACCCTGCTTTCCCTTGTCCTTAATTCTGTTTATTTCCTCAACATTTTCAAGACTTTCCCACCTAAAAAGCATGCCTTTTAACCTTAGGAAATTCGCAACATACATAATGATGAATTAATGGGAATCAGGCGAGAAGAAGAAATGGAGATGTCTGATGATGAAATCGAAGAAACAACAGAAACAAAAGAAACTGAGGAATCAGGTAAAGAAAATTCTGCTTTGCTTTATGTAACTAACACCTACTGAAAGGGATGATGCTTAAAACCATTAACAACTGGTAAGGTATAGGCACAAACCCATCAGACTGCAGCCAGCTAAAAACAATCTGTGAGGCCACATAAGTACACACTGGCTGAATGTCAACTAGGTGGCCACAGGACTTTTTGTAGTCTTAATTTACCCCCATTTTCCATCAATAAAAGTAGACTTTTTATCCTAGGAGCACTAGATATTTAGGCATCTTTGTTCTATATTTGACCTGGATTTATTTGTTCTACAGTAGAAACCATAAGATGGTTTATGTATAAATAGCTGAACTTTTAGCAAAAATAACTAGATATCTACATCACTTATACTTTACACCAAAATTAATAACAAGTGGATTGAGGATTCAAATGACAAAATCTATATGTAGCAAAAGAAATTTTGGAAAATGTAGGAGCTGGTTATATAATTTGGATTGAAGATCTCCAAAGATATAAATCATAAAAGATATTTTTGATAAATGTATCTGCATAAAAATTAAATATTTCTGTTTAAAAATCACAGAGTTAAAGAAACAATCTACAAACTAAGCAGAAATATCTACAATATGTGAATCTGCCTGTCCACTGCTTTCCATTGTGGAACCAAACAAGGGTGTACAAACAGCTGTCTGGGTAAAGGTTTTTGCTGTTACCTAACCTAGTCAGGCCCTCACTGCAAGGCGATGGCCATGGTATAAATCCCCAGAGGAACTCAAATGGCAAACCTGGTGAACAGGATAGCAAGAGCACCCTTCAATTTCATAACAAACCGTCTTGGAGTGGGGATTGCTATGGGAGAAACGACAGGACACTGGGCTAAAGTTAGAACACAGGGAGCTCTAACCCCAGCTCTGCCTTTCTTGACCTGGGAAGGACTTCTTCCTCAGTGAGCCTCAGCGTCCATGTTTATAAGAAATACATTATAAAAAACATCTTAATATAGATTTTGTAATGGTTAAGTGAATTCCTTCATTCCTTTATTAGCCATTACATTCCAAGAACTGTGCTAGACATTGGAGATATGGTAGTATACCTCCCCTACTATGTGTATGTCTGTGTGTCTGTATGAGAGACAGAAAACAGATTACAATGCAAATTAGAATTTATTGGTGTTTGCATATTGAAGTGAGCAGCTCTAGCCACTTGCGCGATCCCAGAATCTTCACTCGTAAGGAAAAAGAAAAACCACCATTCAGACTGTTTCTAAAGCATTCATTAGCTGTTATATCTGAATCTCCTTTATTTTTGCCATATGTTAGATCCCTAAACATATAAGTGTCCATATATATTAAATAAACCCTTCACAATCAGTGGATAAGTAACATTTTCAGAACAGGGAACTAATAACTGCAAACACATACTATAAACTTATAGCCAGAATAAACCGAAAAATGTAATAATGATTGAACTACTCAAATGATCTAAGTGTTTAACTGAGATATTTTATAGCTGATTAATCTTTGACTTGTAGGATTGCCTCCACCTCAATGTGTGCAGTATTGTATACAGTGTTAATCCACTGTTACCCTGCAATGAATGCAGCGATAAGTTTGAGCATCCACTTGATAAATTGCTGAGTTTGAGGAGTTATTTGGGGAGGAGAGCGATATATGGGAGATTCAGATTGAATGTACTTACTAGGGTTATATAATTGCATTTTACTCTCTATCTGTTTTGAGTTAAAAGCTGTATTGGCTACTGCACAGAATCTTATTCGTTTAGAGACTGGAAACTCCCTGACAGATCATCTTATAGCTATTTTCCTTCCTGTTCCACATGCCAGGATGCTGCTTTGTCAAATAAAGCTATCTACAATAGACTTAATGGAGCTTACCAAATAGCTTTTCTCCCAGAAGGTTTCAATTCATTTTAATTCAAGGACTTTTGTGCATTTTTCTTCCCCTCGATCGTATCTAATTCTGTTATCACATGTCTATAGTACTCAACTGCAGAAATCCTGCTCAGTATGAGCCAATGAGCAGGGCCTCCATTTTTATCTCAATCAGCTGCATGTTTTAGTTATTGCTTGGCTCCAATTAAAAGCTTAAACAACTAGATCTCAAAGGCTTTTTTCCTCCCTCTCCATGCTACCAAGGAGCTCCAGGCTCCTTGAATTTCAGGAGCCTATAGCATGCTTTTAGTTACATTTATTTCCCAATGAAAGTATGAGTCAAAGCTAGCAGTCTGTCACCTTTACTTGAAGTGCCACGAAATTTCTATTCTGTGAGATTCTCTATGCTAGCTAACCTCTATTTGTGATTCAGAACTGGAAATACTCTTGCCATGGAAGAAAGGACTGCTGTGCTCAGAGCAATGTGTTGAAGAGGGAGAATCACATCAAAGCAAATCATGATAGTGTGAAACTATTTCATTCTATTGTTAGCCATGATGGAAAGTACATGTACTCAGTAAACATAATAGCTATTCCCTTTTGGTATGTATCTTCTGCTTTCTTCACTTAAACTGGTGGTTTTCAGATTTGGTGTGTGTACACACATACATATATAAATCATTGGGCTACCTTTTAAAATTCAGACTTCTGGGCTGCAGAGTCTGATTCAGTAGGTCTGTAATCGAGTTTGGGAATCTAAATTTTATCAAGCATCCTGAATGATTTCTGTGATCATGGTCCAGGAAGTTCATTCAGAAAACATTGACTTAGACTAATTCTCCATTGTTCTAGCCAAAGTTTTCTCTTCAGTTGGTATCCAGTCTCCTTCCTTTTCTCCTCCTACATCCCATTATTCTCACTTTAGGAGTTGATCAATTAGTTAACAAGCATTATGTCATAAAAGCTGATAGGTATAAAGATGTAATATATGTAAATACACATAAAATGTAAGAAATACCACTTGGTGCTGACCTGGAAGATACTGATTAGAATGCAGCAAGGGCAAGAGATATTAGTGTGGACCAGAGTAGTCACCATCAGTGAAAATTGATTAAAGCCTTGAAAGTTAACAAGTTTGGATGAAAGGCAAAAAAAAAGTAAGAAAGCATCTTGATGCAGAGAGGGAAAAGGCAAAGGAGTAGAGCTTAAAGAGGGAAATAAAGATGATGTGTAATAAGGGTATAAAAGATTGAGTGGGCAAGATGGGTCTAAACCATGGGGGACCATGAATGCCAAGCTTAGTATAGTAGGCAATATGTCACTATAAGCATGTCTCTCAATCATGGCATTTGTATGATAAAACCAACATGAATTATATATTTTAGGAGATAATTTTGGATTAAGAAAGATAAGCCAGAGTCTTTTATAGGAATTGAGATATAAAATGATAAAGATTGGGATTAGTGAAGGCAACAGGAACTGAAAAAATGGTAGAAGAAAAAAATATAACAAAGAGTATGAGATTAAAGATGTCAAGAGTCATTTGGGGGGGAAATAAACTAGAATCTTGGGTGCCAGATTGGATATAGATGATGAAGAAAGGAAAGAACTCAGAGTGAGCCTAGGTTTTCTAACCTGGGAGAATAGAAGGTTGGTGACTGTATTAGTTCACTAGAGCTGCTATAACAAGTACCACAAACCAAGTGGCTTAAACAACAGAAATTTATTGTCTCACATTTCTGAAGCCTAGAAATCTGAGATAAAGGCTCTGGCAGGGATGGTTTCTTCTGAGACCTCTGAGAAAAATCTGTTTCATACTTCTCCAGCTTCTGATGGTTTGCTGGCCATCTTCAGTATTCCTTGGCTTGAAGATGCATCAGCTCAATCTCTTCCTGTTCACATGATATTTCCCCTGTGTGCATGTCTGTCTCTGTGCCCAAATTTCCTCTTTCCATAAAGACACCAGTCATGTAAATCTATAAGCCTGACCTAATGACCTCATTTTAACTTGATTACTTCTGTAAAGATCCTGTTTCCAAATAAGGTCACATTCTGAGGGCTGAAACATATCTTTTTTAGGAGAACAGATTCAATGCATAACAGCAGAACTGATAGAAATGGACTGATGGATAGGACTTCTTTGCAGAATATAATGAGATCAGCTTCGGATAGTAGGTCATTGCCATGCTGTGCTCAGTCGCTAAGTCTTGTCCAATGCTTTTGTGACCTCACAGACTGTAGCCCACCAAGCTCCTCTGTCCATGGGATTTTTCAGGCAAGAATACTGAAGTGGGTTTCCATGCCCTCTTCTAGAGGATCTTCCCAACCCAGGGATCCAACCCACATCTCTTATGTCTCCTGCATTGCAGGTGGATTCTTTACTGCTAAGCCAGTACATAGTCGTTGTTCAGTCACTAAGTAGCATCTGATTCTTTGCAACCCCATGGACTGCAGCACAGCTGGCTTCCCTGTCCTTCACCATCTCTCAGGGTTTGCTCAAACTCATGTCCATTGAGTTGGTGATTCCATTCAACCATCTCATCCTCTGTCACCCCCTTCTCCTCCCACCTTCAATCTTCCCCAGCATCAGAGTCTTTTCCAATGAGTCAGTTCTTTGCATCAGGTGGCCAAAGTACTAGAGCTTCAGCATCAGTTCCCCATGGACTATAGCCTGCCAGGTTCCTCTGTCTATGGAATTCTCCAGGCAAGAAGACTGGAGTGGTTGCCATTCCCTTCTCCAGGGGTTCTTCCTGACCCAGGGATTGAACCCGAGTTTCCTGCATTGCAGGCAGATTTTTTACTGTCTGAGCCACCAGGGAAGCCCAGGAGATAGTTAGAAAATAAATATAAATGATTTGTATACAAATCAGGGTTGAAGAAAGTAGAAGGAATAGAAGATAGTATTGATAGTACAAAGGTGTTGGCTAAAGTCTGGAGGATATAAATAAATGAATGTGAAAGACAAGTGAGAAACAAGAGCAAAGGACTGAATACAGAACTTCGGGAACTACCCACAGTAAGGAAGAAGGAAAGGAAGAGGAGTTTGCAGAAGACTTAGAAAAAGAACAGTCTGAGAAGCTGGAAGAAAACTAGAAAAGCTTTGGATTATAGAAGCCACAAGAAGAATTTATAGATGTATGGAGTAAATAACATTAGCAGATATTATGAAGAAGAAAGGGTAACACTGTTGATCAAGAGCTATTTTAGTAGAGTGATAGAGGTAGGGGCCAGAACATATGACAATAAGGAGAGAAAGTGGACAAAGACCACAGGTCCCAAAGTTGGTGATGGTGGTGGTGTAGTCACTAAGTTATGTCCGACTCTTGTGACCCCGTGCACTATAGCCCACCAGGCACCTCTGTCCATGAGATTCTGAAGGCAAGAATATTGGAGTGGGTTGCCATGTGCTCCTCCAGGGGATCTTCCTGACCCAGGGATTGAATCCAGGTCTCCTGCTTTGCAGGCAGATTCTTTACCGACTGTGTCACCAGGGAAGCCCACGAAGTTGGGTATTGAGCAAAAGCAAATACAGGCTTTTTAAATGGGGACTATAAGTGATGACAAATTTAAAGTTAAGTTGTTGTTTGTCATTCAGGAGAAGAGAAGGAGGCCAGAATGAGAGTACTTACGGATAATTTATGGAAGTGAAATCCTAGAGAAGAGTAATGTGAAGTGATCCGAATTCAAATGAAGTTTGCTTTAGAGAGGGGAGGACCCTCTTCCTCTGAGATAAGAGAAATGAAGCTAAAAGTATATATGCAGCCCATATAGCAAGAGATTGGTCATCTGTGGATAAGAGAAATGACTTGGAACAGAGACCATAAGGAGAGAGGAGGAGATCTGTAATAAATACTCTGAGCAGTATGGAAGGAAGAAATCAGTGAGAGGTGAGCGATCCATCAGCAAAGGCCAGCATGAGTCTCTATGGACTAGAACTTCCCGGCTCTGCAACTTCCCATAAAAGCCCTCTGCAGCTCAGGATAACTAGCAGAGCAAGTTGAGTCGAGTGACCATGAGTTAGGAATTGGCATGGTAAACCTGATCAAAGGTTTTCAGGTAAGTGAAGGAATAAGAATTACTGAGGAGTATGCAGCAGAAAGCAAATAGTAGACTGAGTGAAGTTGGCCACTCCAGGGCATAAAGATCCCAGCAAGGAAAGAGATCAGAGTCTCAGGGTGATGAGGGACCGTGACATAACTGATGGATGAACACACTGTGTTTAAGAGGGGAGTGTAGAGATCTCAGAGGAGAAACAGTGAAATCCCAAGTGTGTCCATGCTGGCAAAAGTCTGATTGAAGTACTGACCTGCAGAGAAAAAAAAAGCAAGGCTTTTTGAAGTCAGGGGATTCACTTGAGATTTTGTCTGAACAGGCCTTCATGGGTCATGCTCATATCTCCCACTTTTTCTTCCCACTCTTTGTTTTGCTTCTCTTTGTGAATCACTCCAGCTCAAGCTTCTTTTTATGAACCTTGAGAGGAGTGTTGCTCATTTTTCCTTCTATATTTTGGTAACACTTTTTAGCATCTTTCTTCTAAAATGTGGTAACATTTTTAGCATCTCCTTTTTTATGATTTTTTATTAGAGTATAGTTGCTTTACAATGTTGTGTTAGTTTCTGCTGTACAACAAAGTGAATCAGTTATACATATACATATATCCCTTCCCTCTTGAGCCTCGAGCCTCGCTCTGACCCCCACCCCCATCTTACCTTTCTAGGTCATCGCTTGTAAAGCGGCTTTGTAAGGGTGGCTGACTCTCTAAATTTACTTCCATTAATTTTTGTTTGTTTGTGCTCTTTGTACCATTGAAGAAACCTAGGTATAATTTTGTTCATACCTAAAAGCACAAAGTCCTTTCAGATCTTTTGTTGTAGAAAAACATGTCTGTGATTTTGCTCCAAGTGGCTCCTCTAAAAGGAGGCATTCACAGCTGCCTTCATACTTTCATATCTGCCATGATGAACTGGCAGCCCTCAGATCTGAGGAGCAATCCCCATAAAGAGAAACTTTTTCCTATATAGGAAATCGTCAAAAAGGAGAAGCTGGGAACTAATGATGGCAGGAAAAGAATAAATTCACTGTACTATACTCTTTAGTATCAGAACTGATGGATTCACCTACTCAAACATATTATTAAAAGGGAATATTGAACTTTTCAATGTTCTGGCAACATACAAAGAACTCCAACTTCAGAAATAGGCCCAATTAATACTAAGTCTGTGAAAGTAAAGACTTGGTGTCCTCATTAAAATGACAAAAACCTTCACTTTAAAGAGTGGGAAATATATTTTGTAAGTGAGGGCCCCCATTTTCTTTTGCTTAGTGACAGGTCCAAACTGAGGAGATTATTATCTGCTCCCGCTTAGCTGCAACAGTCCATCTCTGCTCCTCAGGACTCCCTTTCTCCCAGTGGGGGAAAGCAGTCTTGCCTCCACATTTTCTCAGAGGGAAAATATTTTCACATTTCAACTGGAGAAGATGCCTCTAACCATTCTCCTAAACCTCTGTCCTTTTCTCTGCCACGTTTCTCTACATGACTTGTAAGACATGAGCATAATTACTGGCCTGCAGTACAAGAAGAAACAAAAAGAGAAAGATGAAATATCACTATTCTGTATTGAGCTGTGTGGCTTGCCAGCGGACAGACATGCATACCGAAGCAGAAATACCTCACTGTCCATCTGAAGCAGCCACTGGATTTGCAGATTAAACTCTGTGCTGTTCAACCTCACTCCAGTTCAAGATGCTGCCACTGGTACTGACCCAGCAAAGCAAATCAAATATTTCTTCCCCTGTTTGGCAGATAGTCAATGTCTCTTTTTCCATCCAGTTCCAAATATATAGTCATCTTCATCTTTAGCATCTTCTAAGGAAATGGTTCAGTATTCTTGCCTGGAGAATTCCATGGATAGAGGAGGCTAGCAGGCTAGTCCATGGGGTAGCCAAGAGTCGGACATGACTGAGTGACTGACACTTTGGTGTTGTGATTATTAAGAAAGAGTGAGAAAGAAACACTGATTAAGAAACACTGCCTGTCTGAGGCCAACTATCCCAGCCACTGGAAAGATGGCAAGGATAGATATTATTTGGTGTGCTGTGAATCCAACTTTCACGTCAAAGACACAAAATCTGTGTGATTATGGCAACAACTAAAATCAGTAATAAAACCAAACATAAAGTGAATGTATTGTGCCAAAGGTCTCTTGTAATTTTTAAGCAAAACTGCGAGGTATGAAACTGCTATATCAAGATAATTACATGGCCATTAGCAGAAAACAAACGTGGACACTGAGAACATGTCTCAACACTACTCTGGTGAGAAGGCATTTCTCACCAGATCCTGCCTATCACATTGTCACTCTCTTCTTTGGACTGTTGTTGCTGTTCAGTAGCTAAGTCATGTCCCACTCTTTGCGACCCCATGGACTGCAGCACACCAGGCTTCCCTGTCCTATCTCCTGGAGTTTGCCCAAACTCATGTCCATTGAGTCGATGATGCCATCCAGCCATCTCATCGCTCTGTTACCCGCTTCATCTGATCACATCAGCCTTCATCAGAACCTAATTATTTTAGGAAAACCCTCAGATTCAAGGCATTGAATTAAACCCAGCACTTCCCAATAGGCAGCTTTTTTTTTCAGGAATAGGAAATGTTTTCACCCTTGAAATATACTTTTCTTCTATATACTTCATCTTTATAAAGCACAACTTCTTTTTGTTCATTATGTACAGGGTGAATCTTGTCTTTGCAACCCCCTTAGAAAACTTTTTTTTCCCACCATTTATAGCTAATAATCTCAAAGATTTGATTTCAATTACTTTTTTTACTATCTTCTACCAAAAGTTACTTCCCATAGGTAGCTGAGAAAATTCACACCTTTGTCAAATTGTATAACATTATTTATTCATTTTTTTTAATTTCATGTCTTTTTTGGCCGCACTGGATCTTCATTGGTGTGCACAGGCTTTCTCTAGCTGCAGCGAGCAAGGGCTACTGTTTGTTGTAGTGCACGGGCTTCTCATTGCAGTGGCTTCCCCTGTTGCAGAGCTCAGGTTCTAGGGCACGCAGGCTCAGTAGTTGTGGCTTGTGGGCTCAGTATAGTTGTGCAGGCTTCAGTAGTTGCGGCACGCAGGCCCAGTAGTTGTGATGCATGGGCTTTGTTGCTCTACAGCATCTGGAATCTCCCAGGACCAGGGATCAAACCCATGTCCCCTGAATTAGTAGCTGGATTCTTATCCACTGCACCACCAAGGAAGTCCCAAATTATCTTTTAACATTCTTATACATTTAATGTACAGATTTGTAATTTTGACCCATTTTGATGATACCTCTTTTCTGAACTCTATATTGTTAGGAATCAAAAAGGGAATAAACTACAAATATGTCCATTAATTTGGAGTGTAAACAATAGAGATGAGTGGAATCTTATTTTTTACCATAGTCATAAGCCTGGAACTTGGAAGGAATTCAATAAATGTTTGTTGAATGAATGAAAATCTTCTCATTAAATATTTTGAAGTAGCTTTTATGATTTTTGATCTTGAAAAATATGCCATAACCATAAATAAGTTTAATCTAGGTTTCCCCGTGTGTCTTATTTTTCAATTAATAAACTTTAATTTTTAGATCTGTTTTAGGTTCATAGCAAAATTGAGCAGGAAGTACAGAGTTCCCAAATACTGCCAGTCCCCATATACATACAATCTCCCACTATCTACATCCTGCACCCAGAGGTACATGTATTACAGTAGCCAAATACATCCTCATCACCCAAAGTTCGTAGTTTGCATTAGAATTCACTCTTGGTACCCATTTTATGGTTTTGGAGAAATATACAAAATGTATGTGTGTACACAATTGTAGTATCATACAGAATAGTTTCAGGGACCTTAAAATCTTCTGTGCTAAACCTATTCATTCTTCCCTCCACCCAAATACCTGGTAACCACTGACTTTTTTACTGACTCTATAGTTTTTCCCTTTCCAGACTGGCATATAGTTGGGAACCTATAGTATGTAGTCTTTACAAATTGACTACTTTGACATAGTAATATGCAGTTGCATTTCCTGCATGTCTTTTCGTGGCTTTGTATCTCATTTCTATTTAGTGCCATTTATTATTTAATTTTCTGGATGTATCACAGTGTATCAGTGGTTAGATAACTACTAAAGAACATTGTGGTTGCTTCCAAGTTTTGGCAATTATGAATAAAGCTGTTGTAAATATGTGTGTGCAGGTTTTTGTGTGGACATAGTTTTTAGCTCATTTGGGTAAATACCAAGGAACATGATTGCTGGATCATTTCATTAAAGTCTGTTTAGTTTTGTAAGAAACTGCCAAACTGTCTCCCAAAGTGACTGTACCATTTTGCATTCTCACCAGCAATGAAGGAGAGTTCTAATTTGCACCGCATCCTCACCAGTCCTTGGTGCTGTCATTGTTTTGGATTTTGGCAATTCTGATATGTTTCTAGTGATATCACACTCCTGTTTTAATTTGCAATTCACTAATGACATATGATGTGGAAATCATTTCATATGCTTACTTGTCATTAGTATATCTTTGGCAAGGTGTCTGTTCAGATTTGTAGCCCAAATGGGTTGTTTGTTTTCTTATTGTTGAGTTTTGAGAGTTCCTTGTATATTTTGGATAACGGTCCTTTATCAGCTGTGTACTTTGCAAATATTTTCTCCTCAGTCTATGGCTTTTCTTCTTGATATTGTCTTTCACAGAGAAGTTTCTATTTTAATTAAGTCCAGGTTATCAGTTATTTCTTTCATGGATCATCCATTTGGTGTTGTGTCTAAAAACTTATTACCATACTCAAGGTCAGCTACATTTTTCTCTTATGTTATCTTCTAGGAGGTTTATAGTTTAGGATTTTTCACTTAGGTCTATAATCCATTTTGACTTAATCTTTGTGATGTCCACTTGTTCCAGCAGGTTTGTTAAAGAGTCTATTTTTGCTCTATTGTATTGCCTTTGCTCCTTTGGCAAAAATCAGTTGACTCTATTTATGGGGATCTCTTTCTGGACTCTCTAACCTATTTAATGGATCTATTTGTCTGTTCTTTCACCAACACCACACTGTCTTGGTTACTATAACTTTCTGTTAAGCCTTGAAACCAGGTAGCATTGGTCTTCCAACTTTATTCTACTCTTTCAATGTTGAGTTGGCCATTCTGGGTCTTTTGCCTCTCTTTATAAACTTTAGAATCAGTTTGTCAATATCCATGAAATAACTTGTTGGATTTTGATTGGGATTGCATTCAATCCACAGATCAAGTTGGAAAAAACTGCTATCTTTATGATATTGCCATCCTATCCATAAACATAAAATCTCTCCATTTATTTAGTTTTTTTTATTTCATTCATTTTTTTCACTTGAATTCAATGTGAATTGAATGATTTCCACTCATTTTCAACCTGAGTTTTGTAGTGTTCTTCATATAGATCTGGTATGTATTTTGTTACATCTCTACTTAAGTATTTCATTTTTGATGTGCTAATGTAAATAGTGTGTTAGTCGCTCAGTTGTGTCCGACTCTTTGCAGCCCCGCAGTCTGTAGCCCACCAGGCTCCTCTGTCCATGGGATTCTCCAGGGAAGAATACTGGAGTGGGTTGCCATTATATATTTTCATTTTAAAATGATCAAGGGCATTAGACTATAAAAATAACACATATTTAAAAAATAGTCTATACTGAAAAATTATCTCCTTTTCTTGTCTGATTGAATTATCTGGGATTTCCAGTACAATGTTGAAAAAAGCAGTGATAAGTGGTGGCATCCTTGCCTTGTTCTTAATGGGAGTGATTCAAGTTTCTCTCTATGATATATGATGTTAGCTGTATATTTTTTGTACATGTTTATTATCATATTGAGGAAGTTCTCTATTCCTACTTTACTGAGATTTTAAAATCATGGATGGGTGTTGAATTTTGTGAAATACCTTTTCTGCATCTATTGATATTATCATGCAACTTTAACCTCTTTAACTTGTTAACATAATGAATTACATTAATTGATTTTCAAAGGTTGAACCAGCCTTGCATATCCAAGATGAATTCCACTGGATTGTGGTATATTTCTTCCTATACATTCTTGCACTTGATTTACTAGTATTTTGTTGAGAATTTTTACATCTATGTTCATGGGAGATAGCAGTCTGTACTTTCTTTTCTTGTATGCCTTCATATGGTTTTGGTATTAGGAAAATGCCAACTTCATATAATGAGTTAGGAAATGTTCTCTGTTTCTATCTTCTGGAAGAGATTGTAGAAATTTTGTATTATTTTCTTCCCTAAATAATTCAACAGTAAATTTATGTAGGCCTAGTAGTTTCTACTTTCAGTTCATTTCAGTCTCTCAGTCGTATCCGACTCTTCGGCACTCAGCTTTCTTCACAGTCCAAATCTCACATCCGTCCATGACCACTGGAAAAACCATAGCCTTGACTAGACGGACCTTTGTGGGCAAAGTAATATCTCTGCTTTTCAATATGCTATGTAGGTTGGTCATAACTTTCCTTCCAAGGAGTAAGCGTCTTTTAATTTCATGGCNGCAATACTGCATAGGAACCTGGAATGTCAGGTCCATGAATCAAGGCAAATTGGAAGTGGTCAAACAAGAGATGACAAGGGTGAACGTCGACATTCTAGGAATCAGCGAACTAAAATGGACTGGAATGGGTGAATTTAACTCAGATGACCATTATATCTACTCATTGGAAAAGACTCTGATGCTGGGAGGGATTGGGGGCAGGAGGAGAAGGGGACGACTGAGGATGAGATGGCTGGATGGCATCACTGACTCGATGGATGTGAGTCTGAGTGAACTCCGAGAGATGGTGATGGACAGGGAGGCCTGGCGTGCTGCGATTCATGGGGTCGCAAAGAGTCGGACACGACTGAGCGACTGAACTGAACTGATGCAGTATTGCTCTTTACAGCATCGGATCTTGCTTCTATCACCAGTCACATGCACAACTGGGTATTGTTTTCGCTTTGGCTCCATCCCTTCATTCTTTCTGGACTTATTGCTCCACTGATCTCCAGTAGCATATTGGGCACCTACTGACCTGGGGAGTTTGAACAGTATGAACTTTGCTCCATAGCAGTAATTAATACAATGTTGCTTCCCAGGTGGCACTAGTGGTAAAGAACCCGCCTGAGGAGGCAGGAGACTCAGGTTTAATCCCTGGGTTGGGGAGATCCCCTGGAGGAGGCCATGTAGCCCACTCCAGTATTCTTGCTTGGAGAATCCCATAGTCAAAGGAGCCTGGTGGGCTACAGTCCATAGGGTCATAAAGAGTCAGAGATGACTGAAGTGACTTAGCACACATGCGTGTAAATTAACTCAACTTCCATTACAAAAGGAAAAGAAAGTGTTTCAATAAGAAAACTTATATGTGCCACATATAATCTTTGTATCTCTGGCATCAAGCACAGTTCCTGGCAAATAGTAAGTGCCCCTTAAGTGTTCGCTAGATGAATGACTTTAAATGAAGGATAATCTAGAGGAAGTCTCTTGAAGAGTGGGTTTTATTGCAGAATGGAGAATTTCCCAGAGTAATTAAGTGACACCTTTACCAACCTTGACTTCCCTGGTGGCTCAGATGGTAAAGTGTCTGTCTACAATGCGGGAGACCTGGGTTCGAGCCCTGAGTTGAGAAGATCCCCTGGAGAAGGAAATGGCAACCCACTCCAGTACTGTTGCCTGGAAAATCCCATGGACTGAGGAGCCTGGTACACTACAGTCTATGGGGTCGCAAAGAGTCGGACACGACTGAGCCACTTCACTTCATATGTGCCACAAATCCAGGAAGCAGGTAATAAAAGGTGGAGTTAAAATGCCTATATAAATCAATAAAACTGGAGCCAGATGATGTGTTTTCTGATCCTGGCTCCCTGTGCTTAGAAGTTTACCAGACCTGAAACAAGCTGTTTAATCAGTCCCTGCCTCAATTTCCTTATTTGTTGAATGGGATTAATGACTACTTACCTTCTAAGATTGTTGTGAGGATTAAATGAATTAATGAATGTAGCCTACTTACAACTGGGAATAGCTAGGATTTGATACAAGAAGGCATTTGTTGTTGTTGTTGTGTAGTGGCCAAGTTATGTCTCACTCTTTGGCAGTGCCTTGGACTGTAGCCCACCAGGCTCCTCTGTCCATGGGATTTTCTAGGCAAGAATACTGGAGTGGGTTACCATTTCCTTCTGCAGGGGATCAAACCTAAGTCTCCTGCATTGGCAGGCAGCTTCTTTACCATCTGAGCCAAAGACAGCCTAAGGTGGGGCAGGAAGGCTTCCAGAGGAAAGTGGTTTCCCAATAAACTTAAAAAATTTCTTGAGAGCGTAGATATTCTTTAATCTTTGTATCTCTGGCATCAAGCACAGTTCCTGGCAAATAGTAAGTGCCCCGTAAGTGTTTGCTAGGTGAATGACTTTAAATGAAGGATAATCTAGAGGAAGTCTCTACAAGAGTGGGTTTTATTGCAGAATGGAGAATTTCCCAGAGTAATTAAGTGACACCTTTACCAACCGCAGTCTCTGAGAAGGCAAGCTCTGGAGACCAGAAATGGCTGTTTTTAATTAAAAAGAGACATAATCCAGCATTTGCTCTCTGTTTTGCATTCTGCTAAATGTTCTATCACTTCACGGAAAATAGATGGGGAAACAGTGGAAACAGTGTCAGACTTTATTTTTTTTAAGAAAAAGGGGGGCTCCAAAATCACTGCAGATGGTGACTGTAGCCATGAAATTAAAAGACCCTTACTTCTTGGAAGAAAAGTTATGACCAACCTAGGTCCATCTAGTCAAGGCTATGGTTTTTTCAGTGGTCCTGTATGGATGTGAGAGTTGGACTGTGAAGAAAGCTGAGCGCTGAAGAATTGATGCTTTTGAACTGTGGTGTTGGAGAAGACTCTTGAGAGTCCCTTGGACTGCAAGGAGATCCAACCAGTTCATTCTGAAGGAGATCAGCCCTGGGATTTCTTTGGAAGGAATGATGCTAAAGCTGAAACTCCAGTACTTTGGCCACCTCATGCAAAGAGTTGACTTATTGGAAAAGACTCTGATGCTGGGAGGGATTGGGGGCAGGAGGAGAAGGGGACGACCGAGGATGAGATGGCTGGATGGCATCACTGACTCGATGGATGTGAGTCTGAGTGAACTCCAGGAGTTGGTGATGGACAGGAAAGCCTGGCGTGCTGCGATGCATGGGGTCACAAAGAGTCGGACACGACCGAGCGACTGAACTGAACTGAAATGTTCTGTACACATTTTCTTATGTAAATCTTACATCAAAACTGAAAGGATGTATTTTTCTGCCCAATTTACAGATTAGGAAAATAAAGATTAGCAAGATTTGTAAAAATTACCTGAAGTCCTGGCTAGACAGTGGCAGAGGCAGGATTTGACTTCATAACTGATTGATTTAGTATGGATCCTTGGGAAGATTCTTGAAGGGTAACTAGATTTTTCTGCAGCCACAGGTGGGGTCAGGGAGTGAAGGTGGGTGGGTCAGGGTAGGGGTGGTCAGCATTGCACTTCAGGCTCAAGGTAGAACAAGAGCACAGCTGTGGAGGGTCAGGGCTGTGACTCTGGCCTGCAGACACTTACAATACCTGTGACTTGGCTTTACTTAGTATATATATATGCTTAAAAGGATGGATGGGTGACGAGCAGTAGAATAGAATGGCTTGAGAAACATAAGGTTTGGGGTTCCACCAGAGATATATTACCTCTGCAGCCACAGTGTCTCTGATGGGCATATCCTCATACGAGAATTGTAGAAAGAGGAGGGTATATAAAACATGGCCAAGGAGAAATGGTGGGAGCAAGGACCATTCCCCATTAGTTTTCTGTGTCATAGAAACTTAAGCAGAGAAAAAGTTATTGGGGATGATTTAGTGAAAATTTCTCATCTCACAGGGGAAGGAAGCAAGATCAGAGAGGCTAAGTGACTTGCCTAAGATAAAAATAATGGTGTCTATGATTAAAAAATGGGCAGAAGAACCGAACAGGCATTTTTCCAAAGAGGAAATGCAGATGACCAATAGGCATATGAAAAGATGCTTAACATACTAATCATCAGGGAAAAAAATCAAAACCACAGTAAGATATAACCTCACATCTGTCAGAATGGTTATCATCAAAAAATACAAGTTAGAAATGTTGGTGAGAATGTGGAGAAATGAGAACCCTCGTACACTGTTGGTGGGAATATAAATTGATGTGGCCACTGTGGGAAGCAATATGGAAGTTTTTCAAAAAATTAAAAATAGAACTACCGTGTGACCCAGCAATTCCACTCCCAGATATAATCAAAAAGAACAAACACATTGACTCTCAAATGTACGAGCCTCCCAGTGTTCACAGCAGCACTATTTACAATTGCCAAGATGTGGAGGCAACCTATCCATCAATAGATGAATGGATGAAGATGTAGTGTATACATACACACACACACACACATACACACACACACATAAACACACAATGGAATATTACTTAGCCATAAAAAAGGACGAAATCTTGTCATTTGCGGTAATGTGGATGGCTTTACAGGGTATTAAGCTAAGTTAAATAAGTTAGACAAAGACAAATGCTGTATGATGTCAGTTATATGTAAAATCTAAAAAATATGACAGACTAGTGACTAAAAAAAAGCAGCAGATTCACAGATATAGAAAGCAAACTAGTGATTACCGGTGATGACTCGGAAGGGGTAAGGGGAAATAAAAGAGTTGGGGGGGAAGCGTTATTATGGGATGACATGAAATCATGTGCATGAAATTCTGAAAACTCTAAAGCACTCTAGAATTTTAAGAATATTTTATTCAATTATCACCATAAAAAAGATGTTTTCTGGTCTTCTACTTTCCAGATCAGTACCTTTTTTAGGGAGGTGATGCAGTGTCAGGACAAACATGTAGCTGGAGAGGATTGTTCTAGAGATGGAAGGATGCTGAAAGGGGAGAGGTGGGATGGAAGGAGGCACAGGCAGTCCTGCGCTGGAGTGAGTCCTGCAGTCCTCATCAGACTTGCTGGCAAGCATCTTAGCCTATAGGATGCTCAGTTTCTGTATTTGTAAACTGAGGGTAAACCTACCTGCAGTTCTGCTGTATTAGAGATAAAGGACATCCAGTTCCTGCTGCGTTGAATCCATCTTCAATGGTAGTGCAAACTTCCTAATTTCCCAGGGGCTGTCTCTAACCAAGTCTCAAAGCTCCCTACTCCAGAGACTAAAAATGGGTCTCAAATGACATCAAATGGAACAAAGAGCCGGGCGCTGACTCTTTGTTCTGAGGTTTTGTTCAGAACTTGACAAGCCTTCCTGAGAGCTCCCGAGAAGTTGCTGGCCCACGAAAGCTTTCATTGGTCCAGACCCACGGATTCAGTCTCTCCACTTAGCAACAGTATTTGCCTCCTGCTTCAGAAAAGGAAACAAAAAAGTAAGCCTGCAGTTAAATACACCCACAAGGGCAAATCCCCATGAAAGCCTGTCAAAAAAGAGCTGTGGGAAAGATGAGCTATAGCTCTACGCCTGGGTGAACTCCAATGAGGAAGCCACAAAGGAGAGGGAGGGTGGGCACGCAGGCTTGTCAGTTCCAGCCCCCCAAGGGTTTCAGCTCTTCCCTCCTCCTCACTCCCGCTGCCCCACCGCTGCCCTCACTGTCATTGTTCCAGAACTATTTTAACTGCTCCCTAATTCATCCCCTGTCCTTCCATCTACAAGGCATTCTATACTATCACTGTCAAATTAAACAGCTGCCTTTTAGGGGGTGGCTGTTGACCTCACATGGCAGGAGAACTCTTTGTAAAGTGTGGATCTGAGATCATCACTCCTCTGCTTAAAATCAGTCTGTGTACTTTGTCTGTATTATGCTCCAGGTTAATATTTTCTTCTTCTGCTGCTGCTGCTAAGCCGCTTCAGTCGTGTCCTACTCTGTGCGACCCCATAGACAGCAGCCCACCAGGGTCCCCCATCCCTGGGATTCTCCAGGCAAGAACACTGGAGTGGGTTGCCATTTCCTTCTCCAATGCATGAAAGTGAAAAGTGAAAGTGAAGTCGCTCAGTCGTGTCCGACTCTTAGCGACCCCATGGACTGCAGCCTACCAGACTCCTCCTTCCATGGGATTTTTCCAGGCAAGAGTACTGGAGTGGGGTGCCATTGCCTTCTCTGATTTTCCTCTGGGCACTGGTCATTTGCCTGCCTGGCTGTCTCCAGGAGGAGACAGACTTTTGGAGGGAGGCCAGGGTTGGACTGTGGGGACTCAGGGGTCCCCGCCATCTTATCAGAGCCATTCTATGCATCGTTTTCTCTGGTGCAGTCACACTAATCTTCCTTCAATTCCTTGAAGCCTTCCCTCACTGCTGAATCTTCTCACATATTGTTTTCTTTGCAAGATCATTATCCTTTTGATGCTCCCCCTAGCAAGTGTTTCTTCTTTATTTTACACGTTCTTCCCCCAGAAAGCGTTCCCCGAACCCCTAGATGCTGCTTGCACCCCAGCCTCATCCCTTGTGCTGTCTGACGGGCCCACAATGTGGACTGATGCCCTTAGTAATCTTTCACCACCGGTAGGCATATTACATAAATAGCATTTGGAAAAAATGTTGTCTTTGCCATGTTGAGTTTGAAATGTAAGTACTGAAGCAAAACGTGACAACCCAAAATATAGAGGTAGTATTTTGTCTTAAATCTTCGAAGCGTACCTTACAATGGATTTTCTTTTAATTTGGCATTATCAGATTATTGATGAGTTTAGCAACTTTTCCCTTCTACCAAATTTTATGATGAATGATACTAGTGTTCTTGGTAGGTCTTGAGTATTGTAGATGTACATTAGTTTCATTTGGGGAAAAGAATATTCATTTTATTAATTGTGTTATGAATTGTGCTATTGTAAAAGTCATTTGTATTAATTGTGTTGGAAGGAGAAATAAAATCAGTAAACTTGAAACTTTTGTTTTATTAGGTAGTTACATATCATTTTTATAATGAAAAAGATAAATTACAATACTTCCCCCTAAAAGAAAAGAAAGCTGCCAAATATTAGAGAATAACCACATTGGTTTCAGCCTTATGATACCAACAGTTCAAAAACATCATTAGACCTTTGAGAAATTTTACTTGATGAAAATTAAGCAGAAAAAACAATTTTTTTAAGAGTTTCATTTGTATGACTCAAAATTCAAAAGGTACCAAAGAGTAAACAAGAATATCCCTTCCACGCCTGTCTCTCAGTAGTAAAGTCCTCTCTTTGAGGCTATTGCACTGGTTTTGTATGGATTCTTGCAGAGATATTTTATGCATAAATAGACATCTATGTTTCTTCCCTGACTCTTGTTTGAACACTGGTAAATCATACTATTTCTCAATTTTTTTGAACCTACCAAAATATCTTACAGACTGTTCCCTAACAGCCCAATGAAAATTTTCCTTACTCTTTTTTTTTTTTAATGTCTACAAAGTATTAAATGTGTATATGTGCTATAAGTCACCCAAGCCTTTCTCCGAGTTGAAACAGTTGGGTTATTTCCAATACTTTCCAACCATAAACAACACCGAATACGGATCAACTTCATTCAGCCTTTCTTTCACATAGGTGGGAGTAATCTAAAAGATAACTACCTAGCAGTGAATGATGAGGCCAGAAGTGATTTTGATAGATAGTCAAATTACCCTGCAAAGAAGCTGAATCAATTTACCTCCCCTTTAGCAAGAGCTTAGGTGGGAAAATATGACAAATCAATTTTCACTTGGCCTTAAAGAAGCAGCATTGCTTCCTCTGTATTAATACATTACTTCAACAAAAGCATCATTATTCTTCAGGATAGTAAGAAACTACATCAAGAGGCTATCAACTGCTAGAACACTAATGTTTCTTTGCAGATGCTGTCAAAGTTTTTTCCAGTCATTTTGACTAAAAGGCTGGCATGTTGGTGAGATATACATATGAATTTGGGAACACATCCCAATAATCCGGGTCTGCTATAGGAGCTTCCCTGGTGGCTCAGATGATAAAGAATCTGCCACTACAGATCTGCTATGCAGGAGACCCAGGCTCCATCCCTGGGTCGGGAAGATCCCCTGGAGAGGGAATGGCTACCCACTCCAGCATTCTTGCCTGGAGAATTCCATGGTTACACTATTACATTCCTGGAGGAACGAACTCCCAAGAGGAGTTTTTTGGGGAAAAAGAGAACGTGTGTGCTTAGTTGCTCAGTTGTGTCCAACTCCTTGCAACCCCATGGACTGTAGCCCGCCAGGCTGCAGTCTGTCCATGGGATACTCCAGGCAAGAATACTGGAGTAGGTAGCCCTGCCCTCCTCCAGGGGATCTTCCCAACCCAGGGACTGAACACAGGTCTCTTGCATTTCAGGTGGATTCTTTACCATCTGAGCCACCAGGGAAGCCCAGGTTAAATGTGATGGCTATGGTGGTGGTGTTGTTGGGAGAAGGCAATGGCACCCCACTCCAGTACTCTTGCCTGGAAAATCCCATGGATGGAGGAGCCTGGTAGGCTGCAGTCCATGGGGTTGCTGAGTCAGACACGACTGAGCGACTTCACTTTGACTTTTCACTTTCATGCATTGGAGAAGGAAATGGCAACCCACTCCAGTGTTCTTGCCTGGAGAATCCCAGGGATGGCGGAGCCCAGTGGGCTGCCATCTGTGGGGTCGTACAGAGTCGGACACGACTGAAGCGACTTAGCAGCAGCGTGGTGTTGTTGACATTCTTTGCGTTTATTCAGTCTTGCATAATTTTGTTCTGTAAATGCCATTTGGGATTGTGCAGGGGGTCCTTAAATCTTGTTGCACAAGTGGCAGGTGATTTATTCCTATACATATTATCAGACAAAGGATCTTCTCCATCAAACTTTTATATAATTTTATCCTTTCTGGTTATGAAGGGTCAGTGTTACATTGCTAGTGTGTGCTATGTTGCAGCCAGATTATTAGGGTCCCATGAAACTTGAACTACATTTTATTCCACCTGAATTTTTCTATACAAATTCAATTTAGTTTGTTTGCTGATGGTTACGGTTAAATGTGTTCGACTCAAAAGTTCACCTCCCATGCACTATCGCTATGAAATACACCGGTTACACCAAATTTGTTCTGCCCCGCCCCTGTTTCTTTTCCCTTGTTTATCTGATATTTAGTACCAGAGTGCTAGCTGCCCTATCACAAGCAGGGCTACCCTTTGCTGACATGTAGTGCCTTGACATTCCACCAGGTGGAGCACTTTCACCTTAGGGAGGGCAGTGAGTGGGATCTCTGAATTTGGGGTGGTCTAGAAACTCCAGTACTCTTGCCTGGAAAATCCCATGGACGGAGGAGCCTGGTAGGCTGCAGTCCATGGGGTCGCTGAGAGTTGGACACGACTCAGTGACTTCACTTTCACTTTTCACTTTTGTGCATTGGAGAAGGAAATGGCAACCCACTCCAGTGTTCTTGCCTGGAGAATCCCAGGGACAGCGGAGCCTGGTGGGCTGCCGTCTATGGAGTCGCACAGAGTCGGACACGACTGAAGCGACTTAGCAGCAGCAGCAGAAGTGGACTGCAAGGAGATCCAACCAGTCCATTCTGAAGGAGATCAGCCCTGGGATTTCTTTGGAAGGAATGATGCTAAAGCTGAAACTCCAGTACTTTGGCCACCTCATGCGAAGAGTTGACTCACTGGAAGAGTCTGATGTTGAGAGGGATTGGGGGCAGGAGAAAAAGGGGATGACAGACGATGAGATGACTGGATGGCATCACTGACTCGATGTACGTGAGTCTGAGTGAACTCTGGGAGTTGGTGATGGACAGGGAGGCCTGGCATGCTGCGATTCATGGGGTCACAAAGAGTCGGACACGACCGAGCGACTGAACTGAACTGAACTGAGAAGGCAATAGCAACCCACTCCAGTACTCTTGCCTGGAAAATCCCATGGACAGAGGTGCCTGGTAGGCTACAGTCCATGGGGTTGCTAAGAGTCGGACATAACTGAGTGGCTTCACTTTCACTTTTCACTTTCATGCATTGGAAAAGGAAATGGCAACCCACTCCAATATTTTTGCCTGGAGAATCCCAGGGATGGGGGAGCCTGGTGGGCTGCCATCTCTGGGATCGCACAGAGTCGGACACGACTGAAGTGACTTAGCAGCAGCAGCAGCAGCATGTCCGCCTCACATGTGAGCAAAGTAATGTTCAAAATTCTCCAAGCCAGGCTTCAACACTATATGAACTGTGAACTTCCAGATGTTCAAGCTGGATTTAGAAAAGGCTGAGGAACCAGAGATCAAATTTGCCAACATCCATTGGATCATTGAAAAAGCAAGAGAGTTCCAGAAAAACATCTACTTCTGCTTTATTGACTATGCCAAAGCCTCTGACTGTGTGGATCACAACAAACTGTGGAAAATTCTGAAGGAGATGGGAATACCAGACCACCTGACCTGCCTCCCGAGATATCTGTATGCAGGTCAAGAAGCAGTTAGAACCACTCATGGAAAAACAGACGTTCCAAATCGGGAAATGAGTATGTCAAGGCTGTATATTGTCACCCTGCTTATTTAACTTATATGCAGAGTACATCATGAGAAATGCTGGGCTGGATGAAGCACAAGGTGGAATCAAGATTGCCGGGAGAAATATCAATAACCTCAGATATGCAGATGACACCACCCTTATGGCAGAAAGCGAAGAAGAACTAAAGAGCCTCCTGATGAAGGTGAAAGAGGAGAGTGAAAAAGCTGGCTTAAAACTCAACATTCAGAAAACTAAGATCATGGCATAGGGTCCCATCACTTCAAGGCAAATAGATGCGGAAACAATGGAAACAGTAACAGACTATTTTCTTGGGGCGACAAAATCACTGCAGATGGTGACTGTAGCCATGAAATTAAAAGACACTTGCTCCTTGGAAGAAAAGCTATGACCAGTCTAGGCCGCATATTAAAAAGCAGAGACATTACTTTGCCAACAAAGGTCAGTCTAGTCAAAGCTATGGTTTTTCCAGTAGTCATGTGTGGATGTGAGAATTGGACTATAAAGAAAGCTGAGCACCGAAGAATCGATGCTTCTGAACTGTGGTATTAGAGAAGACTCTCGAGAGTCCCTTGGACTGCAAGGAGATTCAACCAGTTAATCCTAAAGGAAATCAGCCCTGAATATTCATTGGAAGGACTGATGCTGAAGCTGACACTTCAATACTTTGTCTATCTGATGGGAAGAACTAACTCATTGGAAAAGACCCTGATGCTGGGAAACATTGAAGGCAGGAGGAGAAGGGGACGACAGAGGATGAGATGGTTGGATGGCATCACTGACTCGATGGACATGAGTTTGAGCAAGCTGTGGGAGTTGATGATGGACAGGGACTGGACATGACTGGGAGACTGAACAAAAACAATAATGTTCCTGGTAAAATGGAGGTGGAGAGTGTGGGATGCAGCTGGAGTCTGAAGTTTCAAATGAGCAAGTGCCACATCGAGGTCTCAGATGCATCATTGGTCCAGGTGAAGTTCAGCATCTCTGGTGTGAACCACCTGTAGAAACAAGTCAGATCCTACTATTAGGGGCTGAATTGCATTCCCCATTCCTGCCTCCTTCCAAATTCATACACTGAGGTCCTAAACCCCAGTACTTTAGAATGTGACCTTATTTGGAGAGAAGGTTTTTACTGAGACGATCAAACTAAAACAAGGTCGCTAAGGTGGGCCCTAAGCCAGTATGATTGGTGTCCTCAAAAGAAGGACATTTTGGACACTGACATACCTAGAGGGAAGACGGCCATGGGAGTCAGAGAGAAAGGCCTGGAACAGTTCCTTCTCGCACCACCCTCAGAAAGAACCAACCCCACTGACACCTGGGTTTTGGGCTTCTAGCCTCCAGAGCTGTGGACCATATATTTCTGTCGTTTAAGCCTCTCAGCTTGTAGTATTTTTGTTATGGCAGCTCAAGAAAGCCAACATACACCCCCTCTTCACATTTTGGGAGAATTTAAGTGAGCTGAGTTTAAGCATTTAATAGGCTAGAGAAGTATTTGCTCCACAGAAAGTGAGAGCTAACAATGTAAACTGAATTATACTTTACAGATATTTATCACAAGTGAATAAACTTGATGTACAGAAAGCCATGCAGAAATCCTCTTCATATGGAAACAAGTGGTAAGCTAACAATAAGTAACTCTATATTGCTTGATGCACACAAATGGGAGCTGCTAAAGGCTCCAGCCACCTCCTACTCTGTGGCATTTTAACTGCGCTGCTGTGATGGAGGTGAAAAGAGGAACCTGTGCTTGGGCAGAAAATTAAGGAGATTGTGTATATATTTGTATGCATGATGAGATAGTTGGATGGCATCACTGACTTAATGGACATGAGTTTGAGTAAGCTCCAGGAGTTGGTGATGGACAGGGAGGCCTGGCGTGCTGCAGTCCATGGGGTCTCAAAGAGTCGGACACGACTGAGTGACTGAACTGAACTGAACTAAGATAAGCAAATATACATATCTACGAAAACCCATGAGAGAATGCATTTGGGTCTGGGTGTAGTCGTGTGAAAATATGTGTGTGTTAGAAAAACTAGAGAAGAGTTGGATTTGCAAGAAACAGATATGGGAGTAAGGAGAATGTATGTGCTAGGGGGAGAGATGTTTGTGTGACAAGTGTGTGAGAGAGAGGAGAGAGAAGTAGAAAGAGAAATCTTTAGTGTTGGTGGAAAGAAACACACGTGAGAGACGTATGTGTGTGAAGAAGAGCCACGTGCATATTTGAAGCGTGTGCACTACGTGCATTTAAGGAAGCAGATATGTTTGTAAGGAATACATGTGTGCTGCACAAGCACAGACATAGAAAGGGGACATGTGTGTGAGTATGTTTATGTGAGAGGGAGAGAAGACTGTGTGCGTGATTCTTTAGGATAATGCTGGTGAAAGAAAAAATATGCCCAGAAGCCATGTCTAATTGCCTTCCTGACCCCATGGTCTCCGCGATCCCTGCTTACTGAATGAGCTCAGAGATTGACAGTCCCTTTGTAAGTCTGAGGTTGGCCACCACAGTTTTTTAGTTTGGTCCTGTTTTTGTCAACAACATTTTAAACTAGGTTGAGTCCCCTCATGTAAGAAAATTTCTTGAAATTACTGTTTTCAAGTTTTAGTTCAAGTTCAGTAAAGACAAAATCAGTAGGTCAGGTTCATTTCAGGAAGAAAAAGCTAATTATTTGTATTTGTGTGCTCGTATTTAAATCAATGAACTAGAAGTAGAGAGATGATCCATCAGACAGGAAAAAAATACACAACAAAAAATAAAACACACTTATTGAGTGTCATTTCTTATCTAATTCTTAATTGATAAGAGTCTTTCCATTTCTAGAATTTATTATAGATTTAAAAAATAGAATTCAGTGGTTTCCTCAAAGTTATTATATCAATCAGCTGAGGTATGGGACATCTTCCTAAGAATTTTTCCCTAGCAGGAATCTCATATTCACTTTGATTCTTCTGGTGAATCAAATATTTTTGTCTTTATTAAAAGTGACTTCCTGGGGACTTCCCTGGCAGTCCAGTGGTTGGAAATTTGCCTTCCAGTGTAGGGGGCGTGGGTTTGATCTCTGGTTATGGAGCTGGCCTCCCACATGTCTCACAGCCACAAAACCAGAAAACAAACAGAGACAATATTGTAACTAATTCAGTAACTTTAAAAATGGTCCATGTCCAAAAAAATCTTTAAAACTGACTTCCTTTTTAATGTTGGTTTTCAAGGAAAGGAATGCATTTTTTGAATGACTTTCATATAATGGTGGTTAGGCAGACAAACTATGGCCCATGGGCCAAATCTGTTTTGCTATCTAGCTTTTTTGTGGGTGAGGGTATCTTTTTTTAAGTCCCATGAGGTAAGAATGGTCTTCACATTTTTAAAAGATTATACTTTAAATGGTTGTATAAGTACTTATATAATCAAATAGTGTGAATTTTGCCTCCTGACTGGCCTAAAGCCTAAAATATTTCCTTTAACCTTTCAATAAAAGGTTTCCTGACCTTGTTCTGTAGAATTTTATTTGCTTGATAAAATTTAAGCTGTCAAAATGCAAAGGAAAAAAAGTAAGTGTAGTGATGATTCGTTTAGCAATTATACTAAGTAATCTACACCATAGAATCATATTAGTTAAGATTAACACAGTTATTCTACACATGTTTTTACTGCAGTTGAAAAACAGTGCATTCCCTAGAAACACAAATGCAGTTGAGAATGTCCATTGCAGTCTTATTTCTTTTCTTTCTTGTGTGTGTGTGTGTGTATGGTCATGTGGTATGTGGCATCTTAGTTTCTCAACCAGGGATTGAACCTGTGGCTCCCTTCAGTAGAAGCATGGAGTCTTAACCACTGAATTGCCAGGGAAGTCCCACAACAATCTTATTTTTAATCATGAAAAACTGATCAACTCAAATATCAACAAAAAAATGTCTATACAAGCCAAGCCATTCATGCGATGGAACAGTATCCAGCAGTTAAAATGAAGAGCCTAGGGTTATATGTATGACGGGCTTCCTAGGTGGTGCAGGGGTCAAGAATCTACCTGTCAAATAGGCGTGGGTTTGATCCCTGAGTGGGGAAAATCCCATGGAGGAGGGCATGGCAACCCACTCCAGTATTCTTGCCTGGGAAAGCCCATGGTCAGAAGCACCTGCTGGGCTACAGTGCCCAGGGCTGCACAGAGTTGGACACATCTTAGTGACTGAACAACATTTGTATGATGAGATGGCTCTTAAGCATAACATTGAGTGAAACAGCATAAAACAAACTGGGTTACATAACGAAATGCAGAACATAACACACAGAAAGCTGTATAACTGGTAAACATGTTCTATTTTGACACATGTATATGTAGTAGTAACATGAACACATTCATATGTAGTAATGGTCTGAAAACATTGATGAGATGTTTTAAAAACGGGTGCTAGGGATGTCGGGAGAGAACTGGGATCAGGGAGGGCTGTCCAGGGGCTTTCACTGTAATGTGATATTTATTTCTTAGGAGAAAATCTGAATTAAGTATGGCAAGAGATTAGGGTTAGCTGGTTCTTGGGCACACATGGAGGGGCTGAGGAACTTACTCTCTCTAGTGTGCCTCTGAAATATTTTATAATAAGAAAAGTGATGGCATTGCCAACCAGAGGACAGGAAATCTACAGAGATTAAAGCGGTATTTTTACCCAGAACCTGGAGTGCTGGCACTGGCTGGGGGCCAGACCCTCATTCCCTCCCTGAATGTAATGATTCAGCTCAGTGAACTGTGGCTGTCTTCCCCATCCTCAAGGACAGTTTCAGACTGGCCCAAGGCCACGGTGCGAGTCGTGGGGGCGAGTGCCCCCGAGGTTTCAGGGCTGGTCTTTGACTCTGCCTCTGTGCCAGGCACGCAGGTTCCGGAAGTCACAGGGGCCCCTCTTTTGGCTTAAAAAGAGAAATGAAATCTGGAGTTTTATTCCTGTCCTTTGCTCATCCCTCGGGCTACATCAGCACCAGTCTCCCCGGAGAGGTCTGCAAATATTTCTTGAGAGGTTCGTGGGTTCCTTCCTTCCATTCATTCTACCCGACCCTGGGGCCAGGGAAGGTTCCACCCGCAAGTGCCTGGCATTTCAGAAGCTTTCTCTTCTGCTGGCCTCAGACAGGTTCCCTGGTGGAGCCTCCCAGGCTCAGGTGGGCCGCTGGCGGTTGGGGACCCTAGTCCCCCATGCCCTGCTTTGAGCCGTTGGCAGAGAGAAGGGCTCGGGAAGCCGGTACCGCGGGCGCCCAGGACGGCGCCTCGGGCCCCTGACCGACGTGGCCCTTCGCCGGGCTCAGTCCGGGGGGCCGGGGTCTTTGGTGGGGAGCCTTTGGGAAGCCTGGGCTCCGCTCCTGCCGCCTCCCAGACTTGCCTGGTCGCCTCGCCACTGGGCGCCTTGGTCCCAGGCGACAAAACGATCTGTGTTCTCCCAGGGTCCTCCCAACGTCTGTCCAGGCTCTCGCCCCTACTCAGCCTCCGGGGGCCGGAGGGGCTCCCAGTGTGGCCCCGCGGGACGGTGGGCGGTGTGCTGGGCGGAACGGGGAAGCTGCCGGAGGACTCCCCGGGGGAGATCGGAGAAGCAGCCGGCAGCCCTCGTCCGCTGCCGGGCCGGGCAGGTGGGGAGGTCGGACTTCGGCGAGGAGGGCGCAGGGGCAGGGCGAGGGGACCCGGCCCGGGCCGGGGGGCGCCGCGTCCTCGGCGGGGCGAGGACCCGGATCGGCAGGCGGGCGCCGAGCTCCGCTCCGGCCCTCAAACCTCCCCGCTTCGCCCGACGCCTCCCCGCCGCATCCCCCGCGGCGCCCTCGCCGCTACCCTTCCCCAGCGGGGTCCCGGGGGCGGCCGAGCCCACCGCCGGCCCTCCTCCGCTGTCGGCCGGAAGACCCGGAGAAGCGGACTCCGGGGGCGGCGGGGGGTCAGGGGTCAGTCCCGGGCGCTGGCCGCGCTCCGCAGATCCGGGCTTTGCCGCGCGCCCCCCGGCCGGCCGAGCCCGGGAGCTGGGGAGTGAGCGCGCGGGCGGCTGGGCCGGCCCTCCGACGGCGGCGGGCGCACCGGAGCGGGGCCGCGGCGGCGCGAGGACAAAGGGCCGCGGTAAGAGCTTCCGCGCGCCGGCCCCGGGGCGAGCCGGGGTACCGCCCGCCGCCCAGAGCCCAGGGGAAGAGCCGGCGGGGGTGCGGGTGGGTGGGCCCTGGCACTTTCCCTGCTCCCATCGCCGGAAGGCTGCGGAAGTGTCGGGGTTCATCCCCGAGGGCGCGTGAGGATGTGGGTGCGTGCGCGTGTGGATGTGGGTGCGTGCGCGTGTGTGAGTGTGTGTGTGTGTGAGAGGCACCGGCCAGGGTTAGAGTTGGATGGACTTGGAGCGCGCGCTGAGCGCGTGGCACAAGGTCCCCGCTCGGTAGGTGAGAGCTGATAAAAATGACACTGATGGTGGTGGTCACTATTTTGAGGGTGTGCACGCGTGCATGCATGCGTGTCCACGCCTCTGTGTTTGGAGAAGCTGGAGCCGGAGGTGGCGGCTCTAACTTTCCGGCCCTTGGGGCGCGGGAGAAAATGGGGCTCCTTTCCAAAACCGCCCTGGGACCTTCCTGGAGGGGCTCCGACCCTTGGAAAGGCTGGTTCCGAAGAGGCGAGCGCTTAGTCGCTGGATCCCAGTTTGGGGTCTTGGGAACAAAGGCTGCTTCCCTGAAGTCCAAGAAGGTGTGTGTGTGTGTGTGTGTGTGTGCGTGTGTGTGTGGCCGCCAAGGCGCCAGGCGGGGTGGAGGCGATGGTCATTCATGGAGAAGGATGTTGGGCCATTTTGCTGTCAAAGCCTCTTTTGATCCCTGGTCTTGAAGACCAGCAAAAAAGAGGAACTACTTAATTTGTGTACTGAAGCTTTGTTTAATAAAACTTTGCTTATAGAGGTAAGTGTTACTCAGGACTTGGAAGATTTCTTTAGTATCTGTTTTTTTAAACCATGTTTAAATTTGATTTGTTAAAAACTTTTATTCCTAGTGAGAGCATTTTAACACTGCTGTGTTAGATCTGGGGGAAGGGTAGAGGTCTGGGAGGGTTCTGACCTTCATCTGACATAAACCAGTTGTTTTAACGTCACCTGGTTTGCAGCATTTTGTAGGAAAATGTTATTGGAAGTTTTAAAGGCCAATTAGACTCCTACCCCTGACTTAGAATGTCTTAAATCTCTGGGCAGATTAGAAGAATTCCTTATATCCAATCTGTTGCTTCTAGAGCACTGTTGTGGGTTTGCTCAGAAAAGTTTGTTTCTAGGAACCGAAAACCAAATTAAAAATGTGAGACAATTAAGTGAAACACAGGTGAGGAGCTGTTTCTAGGAGACTTTTCATACTGAAATCTGGTTGATTTAAAGTTTGCATTTGTGGTCTGTGACATTTTCCATCCCCCACATCAGTGGATGAGATGGGCTGCTGTTCATTCTGGAACAAGTGTTTTTTTTTTTTGGTTGTTTTTTTAAAGGAAGTGTAGTTGACTTACAATATTATGTAAGTTTCAGGTGTACAATATGGTGATTAATAATTTTAAAGGTTATACTCCATTTATAGTCATTATAAAGTATTGAGTATATTACCTGTATTTCACAATATATCCTTGTGGCTTTATTTATACCTAAGAGTTTGTACCTCTTCATCCCCTACACTTCACCCATCCCTCATCACTCTCCCCAATGGTAACCACTAGCTTGTTCTCAGTATCTGTGAAGCTGCTTCTTGTTTGTTATATTCATGAGTTTGTCGTATTTTTTAGAGTTCACATATAAGTGATGTCATACAGTATCTGTCTTTGACTTATTTCACTAGCGTAATGCCCTCCAGGCCCTTCCGTGTCACTGCCAATGGCAATATTTCATTCTTTTTATGGCTGAGTAATACTCTACATCTTCTGTATCTGTCCATCTGTTGACAGACACTTAGGTTGCTTTCATGTCTTGGCTGTTGTAACTAATGCTGCTGTGAACATTTGGGTACATGTAGCTTTTCGAATTAGTGTTTTTTGGAAGAAGTATTCGTTAAAGGGAAAGAAGTAAGTTCAGGTTGAAATTGAAATTCCATTCTAGCCTTTTTTGTAATTGCTTAACAAATGGCCTATCTGTGGTTTAAGTTGTTTTTAGCTAATGAAATGAGCCACTTGCACCAATGCCTCTAATCTTTTACTGGGTGGGTAATTTGAAGCTACACTTTAATATCTGTATTTTTGCCTTGTCATTTTTAATAGGAGAGTTTATAATCTAGAGTCTATCTAAAGATTTCTATGCTTAGTATGAAGTTGATTACTTGTTCATTTAGTAAGCAATTGGCTGAACTTTTATGGTATTACAGATGTTCGGTGTACTACTACCATTTTAATTGACATTAGAAAGACCCATTTTAAGAAAATTGTGTCTAGTTTGTGGATTC
The DNA here is from genome assembly GCA_006410635.1 of Cephalophus harveyi. NCBI lineage: Eukaryota > Metazoa > Chordata > Mammalia > Artiodactyla > Bovidae > Cephalophus > Cephalophus harveyi. The sequence goes on from SJYT01033502.1 coordinate 57,571, forward strand.
AAAATTTGAACTAGTTGGCAATTCCAGAAATGTTCAGAGGCAATCTCAAATTAGAGCTAATTAGTGATGAAAATATTCAGAATGAAAAGAAGACAGAGTATAATTTAAAGAGAGAGGCAGGATCCCCGCACCCTGCTCCATGCCCAGGCATAGTCCTCACGATTGAATGGGACCAGGATATTTACACAAAGAATGTGGTATGGATGCTTCATGTTTTAAGCGGGGAAAGGGAGCTTGCTTTCAATAACCCACATTTCCCTATCCAGCATGCTTCAGTGGTTCTGTCCTGTTTCACCTAGGAAGCCTCTAGAGCTTTTGTGGGGGTAACTGACTATTAGGGCTGGCTGAGGGTAATGCATAAAACCCTGGCCTGGCCATTCCAGAGAGTCCATGGACTTTGAAACCCTTCAAAAGATTCCAGTTAATCTTTGCAGTTTGTACACTGCTTAATGGGCACACTTATCTTTTAGGTTCAGTTTCTGAGTATACAGCTAAATTATAGTACGTTAGCTAATTACCCTTTAAAAAAACAGTACAATGAGGAAGACTATTGTAGAAGTTACATTTGTGACATAAAATTGAAAAACCTGCAGAAGAGTTAAAAAAAAGAAGAAAGTTGGAAATCTACGATCCAGATATAATTACTGCTAATTCTTTGGTGTGTTTTTCTGGTCTTAAAATTAAGTTCTGTATGCTTCTGAACATTGGCCAAGATTATGTATATATATTTATCCACATAAGAGAATACAAAATTGCAATTTAAAACAATATCAATGAAATAATAAGTGTAATCCATGCCATTTTGTCATTATGATGAATATGACTTCCCTGGTGGCTCAGTTGGTAAAGCATCTGCCTGCTATGCGGGAGACCTGGGTTCAGTCCCTGGATCAGGAAGATCCCCTGGAGGAGGAAACGGCAACCCACTCCAATATTCTTGCCTGGAGAATGCCATGGACAGAGGAACCTGGTGGCTATAGTCCATGGGGTCACAAAGAGTTGGACACGACTGAGTGACTAACACTTTCACTTTTCATTATGAATATACTTATTATTTCATTGATATTGTCATTTTAAATTACAATTTTGTATTCTTTTGTGTGGATAAATTATATACTGTCTAGTAGACTCTTGGGGTTTTCCTTTTATTTGTGCTTTTGATGTTCTTTCCACCTTGATAAAACATAATTGATTGATGGTAATATATATTTCTGAAACTTGAAAGCCTGTATGTGTGTGTGTGTGTGTGTGTGTGTGTGTATGCGCACGCGTGCGCGACCTGTGCACGTGCTCTGTTGGATCCTTACAAAATGGCAATAAAGTTTAACTTCAAAGATATATAGTGGGAAAGGATGCAGTTTTGCCTTAGTCTTCTCACTCTCTTACTCCCTCTTAATTATCTTTTATGCCATTTATTTGTCTCTGTAGCACAATAATTTGCATTTTCTTTACCCCACTGAATTATGGACTTGAGGATGGCAATTTGTGTCTTCATTTTGTTTGACTCCCTCTAGTGGTCAGCCAAGGCCTGGCATGTCACAGATATTCAAAATAGCCTTTTGCGGGGAGTATATTTCAGGGCCTTTGTGGGAACCCAAGTCCTCTTAAAGATGTGCAATGACAAATCTTGATCCAACTGACTCCTGTTACCTTTTTATTGTGGAAAAACTTCAAATGTCTATGAAAGTAGAAATGTTGTCTAATGAACTTCTGTGTGATCTCACTCAGTTCTACAATTGTGAACACTTTGTCAATTTTGTTTTTTCTGTCTCCTCCCTCCCCACACTGCAACCCTCCTGAATTACCTTGAAGTAAATCCAAGACATTAAAGCATTTCATACCTCAGTTCTCCAATTGTAGTTGCTGGACCAGCAGCTTTGGCATCACCAGAGAATGTGTACAAAATGCAGATTCTCAGGCACTCAGCACTACTCAGAAGCTCTGGAAAGGGGGAGATGGGCCAGCGATCTGAGGTTTAGCAAGCCTTCCAGATGATTCTGATGAATAGCCATGCTTGAGAACCACAGATCTATGAAGGTAGCCAAGAGATCTATTATATAAGCTCTAAAAACCAGAAACAAATACTGCCCCCCCCCACCCCCACTGCCCACGCACATAGAAAAGCAAAAACCTGGGGGAAATTGTGCATTTACCCATCATTTGATTACTCAGCCCTATGTAATTTTCTCCCCTTTGTGCAGAGTGATCTTAACCATGGGGTGACTGTGAGATCTTTTGTTGATCAGGAACTCTGACTGATAGTTATAGTTCTTGACTCAAAAAGATTTGGAAAGGAAATTATCAGATAAAATCTTTCTGAACTGAGGTATATGTAGGCAATTTCATTTCAAAAAATAAGAAAAGGTTGAAAACCACTTCGTGGGACACACCAGATTTGCAGTTCCATATTCCTTTGATGTCTTAGCTCCCACATGGCACATGGTAAGTGCTGTGAAGGATCAAGTTTGCCTTGCTCACCATCCTGCTCCAGCACCCAGCACCCAGCACCCAGCACAGTGGCTGGCCCACAGTATGTACTCAGTAAATATTTGAGGAATGAATGAGCTTTGTTCTTTAGGGAACTTACAGAACTCTGCACAGAGCCAAGCCTAATACTGGTAGAAACAATTGGAGAACTATTAAGGGTTCTATTTTGAGGTCTTGACTACAGTGTAGGAGGAGAATTTGAGCCAAAAGGTCAGTTAGTTTCGAATCTGTCAAAGTATTTATTATGTTCTTAGCAATGTCTTCTGGAGAGATGTATGGAGGGCAACACAGAGAAGAGTAAGACAAGGAACTCATACATATAAGAATATCTCATTGGTTGGTAACTATGTTGCTTTCCACTGCTTTCAGGCACAAGAATTAGCTGAATAATATTAAATAATAATCATTATAGCCACTACAATCCTTGGGCATCTACCAGGTAAAAAGTACTTTAAGGAAATTACTTAAATATCTGTTCCTTGATATGAACTAATTGGTACATTTTGAAATTTTGTATTTTAACAAAATAAAAACTCATTGATGTCTTCATTTGTAAAAATTGAAAACAAGATTAGAAAGTTGTTTCCGAAAATTTTAAATCTGTTGGCATTGGTGGTCTGTAAAGGCAACAGGTGTTTCAGCAACAAAATCCCATCAGTTATTTAACTCATAGGCTTTCCTGGTGGCTCAGTGGTAAAGAACCCACCTGCCAATGCAGGAAACATGAGTTTGATCCCTGGGTTGGGAATATCCCCTGGAGAAGGAAATGGCAACCCACTCCAGTATTCTTGCCTGGGAAATCCCATGGACAGAGGAGCCTGGTGGGCTACAGTCCATGGGGTTGCAAAAGAGTAGGAGATGACTTAGCAAATAAATGACAAAAACAACATTTAATATATAAATTTTTATTGAGTTGATATTTTGTGCCAAGTACTGGTCTAAGTGCTGAAGATACAGTAGTGAACAAAAGAGGCGATTCCTGCTCTGATGTAACTTACATTTTAGCAGTAAGACTAGCAGTGAACCTCTGTGCTGTGATTTTCATTTTCATAGAAAATATGGTAAAGGTGCTGTTATCTAAGATCACAAGGTGGCCACGTATAAGCTATAACATGTTGGAATCCATGGAGACTGGGTGGAGAGGTGAGGGCATTCTACCAGCCTTTGAGTTGTGGGATGCCCATTGTTTCTTCATGATGCATTTCCTGCTGTATGTGACACATGCACTGGGGGTGGCGGGTGCCAGGGTCAATGCATTACCAAGGCTTAAAGTACTTATGATTTTTAAAGTAAGAGATACATAATAGTAAAGATCCACTATTTCTTGCTTCCACTGCCCTGTAATAACTTGGGCTGTCGTAACAAAATACCATAAACTGAGTAGCTTAAACAGCAGAAATTTATTTCGCACAATGCTGGTGGCTAGAAATTCAAGATCAAAATTCTGCTTGATTTGGTTTCTGGTGAAAGCTTTCTTCCTGGCTTGCAGGTGGCCAACTTCTTGCTGTGTTCTCACATGGTCATTCCTCCCCTCCTCTTTGAGGGTGGAGAGAGCATCCTCTGCTGTCTTTTTCTAATAAGGACACTAACCCTATTGATCAGGGCCCCACCGTTATGACCTCACTTCACCTTAATTACCTCCTTTTAGGCTCTTTCTTCAAATTCAGCCACACTCAGAGGCAGGGTTTTCATATATGAATTTTAGGGGGATACAAGTCTTCAGTCTAGGGCACACTCCAAAGACTGCCCCCTCAGGTGAGCTCAGTTTTAGAGCCTGCAGCTTTAGGGTTGGTTTGCAATTGCACACAGGGTCTCCCAGCCCTGGTTTGGAGGGCTTAGAGGAGGAGTGGGACTCCTACTCTGTAGCAGGTGGGGCGGGAACACATAGAGATGACTCTATTGTTGTCAATGATTTTTTTTGTGCCTGGCACAGACTGAGTGTGTATACCTGTGTGCAGCCCAGGGCCGGATACTTACCTGTAGATGTCTGTGGGTTGTTGGTAGGTAGTTTTGGACTGGAAACAGCACACAAAAATTGCTAAGTCCTTCAGATAGCAAGCACTCCTGGATTGAAACCATCTGACAAATTCCCTGCCACACTAATAAGATTTCCCACTGTTATTCATACATTTCTTAAAGGTACTGGTTTATTTTAATGCTGAAGGCACACATATAGACCATCCTTTATGAAGGGTTCTGATTCATGGTCTCTGCTTCTGGCCTGAGAAATGATTCTGTGCCTCCGCTTCCCACTTGACATTCTTGTCTTCTGTTAGACTTGAATGTGACTCAGTTTAGAAGTAACATATCAGGAGACCCATCTGGGCCTTCAATTTACTAGGACTTCTTTGCTCTGTAGAATCTATTGTTTCTATGTTTTAGATTGAGAAGCTACTACAAAACTGGTCAGTTGCAAAAGTGGGACCAGGTCCTCAAACTCTATCTCCTAGGTGGTGAGGGGTGATCTCTGTGCCTTTCTGTGCATTTCTCTTCACCCACATTCACTCTGAAAGTGATTCTGCAGATGGCCATCCTGTTGCATTTCTTTTGCAGTTTTGACACCCAAAGGTGATCCTGTGTATCAGGGATTAGAAACAAGAAAATGGAAGCCCAAAGAGTGACCCTGGGAACGGACTCAAGTAGCTAATTCTGGCGCATCTCGTAAAATTTAAAACTTAAATACCTTTTAGTTACTCAAAGACATGAAGATAACAGAAACAGGGTCCAGCAAAGGTAGTCACTCTCGTTCTGTGCTCCATTGAGTTTGGTTGTATTACCACATTGTAAGAGTCTCACAAGAGTTTTATGTGGCTCTTCTGGCCGGGTTCTGGGGTGGGCTGATAGTGCCCATGAGGTGTAGTATTGTCATTCTCATTTTATATGTGGGAAAACCAAGTCCAGAAACTTGGTTCAGGAACTTGATCCAGGTCATACAGAGATAAGATGCTGTGCCAAGGTTTGATACACATCTATCTGACCGCAAAGCTATACAACTGTGAAGCCAGATCTTAGCACTAAAAGAAGAGAAATGTTTTGTGCATTCTGTCATCTGTTTCAAGTTAGTTTCTACTTGGACTCTTTTCATTTGTCTATCATTCAGTCTCCCTTTCTCGGCCCTGGGGCTGGTCAGAGGAACACCCATATTTCAGGATAAACATTCTGCCTTTTTCCTTTCTAGCATCTCCCTTGTTTCTTTCTGAGAACTTGCATTTTTTCATAGGCTTTTGTGGGGGTCCCCCAAAAATCTTTGTTTGGCCTTTTCTTTTACTAAGATTTTTGTTGGTTTTGTCTAGAGAATTAGGCATTATGATTTCTGTAGCTTCCATAAAGCATAATGGAAAAGAAATGAAAAAGAATGTATAGATGTATAACTGAGTCACCTTGCTATACAGCAGAAATTAACACTGTTAATTAAGTATACTTGAATAAAATAAATGTAAAAACATAATTCATTCCTTTTCATTAGTGAGTTGTACTCCAAGCTCTGAACATAACCACAGTGTATCCGTTAAAGGATATCCAAATTGTTTCTGGTTTGGGGCTATTATGAGTAAAGCTGGTATTGACATTTGTGCACAAGGTTTTGTGTAAACATAAGTTTTAATTTCTGTGGGACAAATATCCAAGAGTGCAATGACTAGTTCTTATGCTAGTTACAGGTTTAACTTTATAAAAAACCGCACAACAGTTTTCTAGAATAGCTATACAATTTCCCACCAGCAATGTGTAAATATCCAGTTTCTCTGTACCCTTGGCAACACTTGGTATTGTCACTTTTTTATTTTAGACATCTGATGGTTGTGTTGTGATATCTTATTATGGGTTTAATTTTTATTTTCCTATTGGCTAATGATGCTGAACATGTTTTCATGACTTACATGCTTTCTAATTATTCTCTTTGGTAAAATGTCTCTTTATGTCTTTTGCCCATTTCCTAACTGGATTTTTAAAACTATTCAGTTAGGGAGTTAAAAAATGTGACAGGTGCTAGTCTTTTGTTGGATATGTGGTTTGCAAATACTTTGTTCTATTCTATAGCTTATCTTTTAATTTTCTCAACAGGATCTTTTGCAGAACAAAAACTTTTAAATTTTGATGAACTCCAGTGAATCAACTTATCATTTTAAGGGTTGTGCTTTTAGTTTATATAAATATAAATAAATATAAAATAAATAAAAATAAATATAAAAACTTTTTGCCTAGACCTGGATCATGAAGATTTTAAACTGTTTTCTTGCTTTTTTTTTCACTATAAGTTTTATAGTTTTGTTTTATGTGTAGGTCTGTGATCCAATCTGAGCTGATTTTGGTATAGAAGTTAAAGTTTAGGTTAAGATTCACTTCTTTGCCTCTGATATCTAATTATTCCAGTGCCACTCGTTGAAAAGGCTGTCTTCCATTGAATTGCTTTTGCATTAATTTCTTTTCAGCATTGGTGCTTTTTATTATCAAGGCAAATATATTGGGCCACGTAAGTGCCTATGGTTTGTACAATAAACTTGAGATGCTCCTGTCGCTAATTACAGTCAGGAGATCCATAAGGAGGGTGCAGCTTAGGGACCCTGGGAGTCAGGACTTGATGACAGTTGCGGGGTTAGAGTCAGGCCGGGGAACTCTGGGTGGGAGACTGAGCTCCTCTGAAGTTTTGTTGTTGCCGTGCAGCTGGGCAGCTTCCTCTTCCAGGCAGGAGTGGTGACACTGGTTGTTCTGGGTCAGGCTGGGGCAGGCTGACCTGCGGGTGGAGTTGACCTTCTGGAAGGCTTGGGCATGACCGGGTTAGGTTCCCACTTCGTCTCTTCCGTCAGTCGCAGCCCTGCCTGAGCTCCGGTGATCTCAGCTGTCCGCTCCTGTGAGGTCTCCCCCACCCAATCCCCGTGATGTGTGACCTCCAGCAGCTGTTTCAAAACTCGTGTCCAGAACACACAGAACTCCAGAGCAGTCTTGTTTGGGCTTACATGGAAAAGAACTGTGATTATTTTTAAATGTTTTCATAGTACACACGTCTTCATTGGAGAAAGAGTAGAAAGCACAGTTCAACAAAATGTATCTGTAATCTCCATACCCTGAGGTATGTTAACCCCAAATTCTTAATTTTGGAAGAAAGTTTTTTATTTTTGCTTGTTTCTTTCACCAGCTGGACCATCAAGACACAAAGCTGGTTTGGAAAAAAAAAAGGAAAGAAATAAAGAAAGTGTCTTCTCTTGGGTTGAATGTGGAGAGAAGTTCTGACACTGCAGGTCACTCTGCCGATGAGGCCCATGTGTGGGGGAGCAGAGGTCAGCCCTGGGAAACACAGCCGCTCCGAAAGGTGGGAGACCCCGAGGCCGGTGGGGCCAGTGCTGCCGGAGCATTCTTTTGTTTCCCCTGCTCAGCTGTCCAGGATCCTGGCTGAGGACATCAAAGACGTGGCTAAGCACTGTTATCTGGCCCTGTCATCTGCCCTGACTCTGGAAGGGGCCTTCCCACAGGGAATCCTGCAGGGCAGAGCCCGTGGCTTCTATCCCACCATTAATTCCAGGCAAGAGCAGATCAATAGTATTTGCATTAGCCACGTACACACCTCCCCACTCTGTTTTGTTCTGAGAAAAATTTATTTATTTACTTTACCCGATTAAAAGTTTATACATTTTATTCACATTTCAAACGTTACTGGTGTTAATTGCTAGAAACTTATTAAACAAAAATGCAAAACCTAAACACGATAGTTCCTCTACCTAGACACAGACATTATTCATGTTTTGGAAAGTTCTTCTTGTCTTTTTCATGTTTATATGCAATAGGTATTTAATAAAGGATGCTATCATCCTGTGACTACAGTTTCCCTGTAAGTGTGGTTAGGGTTTGTCAGCCATGTCATTGCTGTAAACATTCAACTGCCCAAAATTTGTATCTGCAGAGTATTTGATCACATCTGCAGAGTATGTAAATCACTTTTACGTAATTACTTTACACTTCAGAACTGTTGCTGGTATTGTTGCCTTTTCTGCTTAGCAAACAGTTCTTATTGTAGAAACTAAAAAGTTGTATTTAAAATTACCTGTTTTCGCTCATGGGAACTTCCTAAGTAGATTGTTACTATGTTGGTCAAAATGGTTCTGGCAGCTTGAAATAAGGGAACCACTGATGAGTACTTGACATCTTTACAGCAGGGAATGGATCCTGGTCAGACTTCTGAGCACGTGGGCACCTCTGTGAGGGAAGGGTGATGAGGGGCCAGTAGGTCGGTTGCCAACCTATTCTTCTAGGCCAACTTTTGGCTAAGAAACACTGAGAGAAAGGGTAGAGAGTCCTGGCAAGCTAGTTTGATTTCAGTGTTAGCCTGAGATGTAAGAAATGTCAACAGATCATGAGATACCGTTTTACTCCACGCAATCATCTGTGATGTGACTTGGCCGTGATGCAGGGCTCAGGTTTGTGGTCCCATCTTGAGTCACACGCTGTGCCAGGCTCTGTCTTTGTCCTGACCACCCTGCTTGTCATGCCTGTTTGCCTGTGGCTTCCCTGCATGGATTGACCAGTTTTTGAAGGCAGGAACCCAGGCGCTATCCCTCGGGCACCCGCGGGACCCCAGTGGAGTACTGCAGCCTCCTGGCCAACGAACACGTAGAGCCCCGTTAATTCAGTGGCATGCCCTAAACTCTGCAGTTTATTCCGTTCAGTCCTACGTTCTTTTGAGTAAATTGCCATCGTAGTTGGGATGTGAGAGGCAAGAGTGTGTGACTGAGAAGGGGAAGTGTTATTTCCACAGTGGGATTCTTTCCAGAATGGGATGTGAAGTATTGTAGGCAGGTCTCCTAAGCTGCTGTAACCCAGTTCATTACTAAGGGAAGGTGCTTTTAGATTCTATATTATGCTGTACTTTTACTAAGGGAAAAGATCATTTTGAGTTGTGTCCAGCCACAAACACCTGTGAAGTACCTGTTTCCTGTCAGGCGTGCTTTATCTTGTTTTCAGGAATCAGACTGTTGGGGTTCCCTTTTTATTTATGTTTGGGCAGAACTGATTTAAAAAAAAAAAATTAGAGCCTGATTTCCCTCTCAAGTTTATAGAACCAGGACAACTTGGCGCCTTGCTCCGTTCATCTGTATGTTCCTTTATTAGTTTATCTGAATAAAGGCAATGATGACGAATAGGATGAAAATACTTACTGGCCACAAACATTTTATCAGGTTCTTCATCTGGGCCTCCATCTACATGATGCATCGTTTCATCTGTAGCACTTTGTGTAATGAAGGCTCATAGGGGGTTGAAAGAATGTAAAATTGGATGCTTTTAATGAGCCCACAGAGGCTAAGTTTTATTGTCTCCTATTTCACAATTCAAGAACAGAGGCTGAGAAAGCTTCACGGACAGGGTCATGCTGCTGGAAAGGGTCTACTGGGATTCAAGCTGAAGTCTATGCAACCTCAAGGCTGTGTTGGTGCCACTGGGTTGTCCAGCTTCCAGGGTGGGGTGCAGGCTTCACAGACAGAGCTGGGAAAGGAGGGACGGCAGCGCTGACTGACACGAGAGATCTCCAGAGGATGGAGGGGCCACGTGGGTATGGGGGTCTCATCTCAGCCCCCAGCTTCGATAGAGGTTTCATGCATGCCTTAGGTCACAGGTGACCTCCCCAGCTGAGACACTCTGGTAGTTTTAACGTTTTTGTTGTTAGGTCGCTAAGCTGGGTCTGACTGACTCAGCTCCATGGACTGCAGCAAAACAGGCTTCCCTGTCCTCCACTATCTCCCAGAGCTTGCTCAGACTCATGTCCTTTGGATCAGTGATGCCATCCAACCATCTCATTCTCTGTTGCCCCCTTCTCCTCCTGCCCTCAATCTTTCCCAGCATCAGGGTCTTTTCCAATGAGTCAGTTCTTCGCATCAGGGGGCCAAAGTTTTGGAGTTTTAGCTTCAGCATCAGTCCTTCCAGTGAATATTCAGGACTGATTTCCTTTAGGATTGACTAGAAGATATCATTTACTCTTTAATTGGTTTCCTCAGAAATTCTCTGAGGAACTTCTATGGGGAAAAAAGTATAAAAAAGGGGCTGCTTCCTAACCCCAGTAATTCCTGATGTGGTAGAAAAAAATCAGTCCCATGAGCCAGAAAAGTTTCAGATAGCAGCAGCTGCCACTTCTCATCTTAAAATTACCTTTAGATGTTGATCTATTTCAGCAGAATGACAGTATTTCCTTCCAACTTTTAATTTTTATATAATAGTCTTTTTTCAGTGATAACACAGGAACATTTCCAAGTCTCTGTATTATTATACATGATGAGTTTAGACAAAGGCATATGTACATCAAAATCACGATCAATAATAGACACAGAACCAGAATATTGATTTTTGTCCTTGAGGAAATCCAATAATAACAGATCAATTCATTATAACACACGGTGAAAGTGATTTCCCTTATTTGGAAGCAGACATTGGAAGGAAAGCAGTAGTAAGTACGCTACTTGGTTATCGTTTTAGTTGCTAAGTTGTGTCTGATTTTTTTCAACCCCAGGGGTTGTAGTCCACCGGGCTCCTCTGTCCCTGGGATTTCCCAGGCAAGAATACTGGACTGGGTTGCCATTTCCTTCTCCAAGGGACCCTCCCGACCCAGGGATTGAACCCAGGTCTCCTGCATTGCTGGTGGATTCTTTACCATAACTGTTAGATTGGGGGAAATGATAGTGTGTAGTGTTGGCCAGCTTCAGTGTGCAGGGGGCAGAGAGAGCATTTGCAGTTCTGCAATGAAGTAATAGACTGGCATTGAAGCTGCTGTGTTTGTTTATTGCTACAGTAATTATTTATTGAGCACCTGTTGTGTGTCAGGCACCAGGGAAAGACTGTTGAAGCCAACCCCCATCCCCACCCTGGCTTCTGTGTACAAGTCTGTTCAGCCAAGTGGGGGAGACAGACTTTCTCACACCATCCCTGAAAGAATGGGGAAGGAGGCACTCAGTTAGGAAGAGAGCTCCAGAGAGCAGAGACCAAAGAAACCTGACCTAGATTGGGACTTGATCTGAAGATGACTCGGTGGTCACTGCAGGGCTGGCAAGGGGGTTTGTGGGGGAGGAGTGGTGTGGGGAAGGTCTGTCCTGACCCAGGAAGCAGTGTGAAGGAAGGCTTAGCCGTGGGGCACGTGCCTGCGATATCAGGGGGAGTGGATGTCTGGTGCGCAGCCTACTGAGCAGGTGGGAAACTGCACAGCCAACCTTTGGGGGTTTATTAAAGATGAGAGAACTTAACCACAGAGCAATAGGAAACTACTTCCCAGGCCTAAGAGGGTGGGGTGGGACCAGCTGGCTGTATAAGCGGGTGGTTAACAAGCCAAAGAGCCAGGGAGGGAACCGGCCAGGCTGCATGTAGACAGTTTCTCTGGGGACTGAGCCTGTTTTAAGGGCCTAAGGGACACCAGACACACTTTCTCATCAGTAAGGCCAGTGATGACAGCCCCTCCAGCCTGTGAATCTATGCTTCTCTTCCCATGATTGATGGTAGGCCGTTCTGCACATCTTCCCCAGATCCATGGTGTTTTGTTAATTAGGTTATGAGAAACCTACTGTGGCAAACGGAGACCATGAGGGCGCTGGATGGTGTATTTACTATTTTTCCATTGGACCAGATAGATGCCTTTGCAATTAGTTTGGAACTGGTGGGGCCTTCCCCTCAGTTCAGTTCAATTCACTTCAGTTGCTCAGTCGTGTCCTGCTCTTTGCGACCCCATGGACTGCAGCATGCCAGGCCTCCCTGTCCATCACCAACTTCTGGAATATACTCAAACTCATGTCCACTGTGTCAGTGATGCCATCCAACCATCTCATCCTCTGTTGACCCCTTCTCCTCCCGCCTTCAATCTTTCCCAGCATCAGGGTCTTTTCAAATGAGTCAGCTCTTCGCATCAGGTGGCCAAAGTACTGGAGTTTTGGCTTCAACATCAGTCTTTCCAGTGAACGCTCAGGACTGATCTCCTTTGGGGATAGACTGGTTGGATCTCCTTGTAGTCCAAGGAATTCTCAAGAGTCTTCTCCAACACCAGGTCTTCCCCTAAGTAGACAGAAATAATCGCATGGTCCTCCCTCTCTCTCATTCGTTCATTTATGAAAAGTTTCTTATGCTTAAATGTTCTGACCTGTGCTGAGGAGGAAAGAATGTGGCCTGGGGCTCACGGCTTGGTTTGTAGGAGAGGGGAGTGAACGTGCAAATGTGGAATATGGGTGGAAATGTCTCAAAGAGCTTCATGGAGAAAGATCACCTGAGTTACTGCTTTAGAGAGATCACTTCATGGCAAATAGATGGGGAAACAACAAGGACAGACTTTATTTTCTTGGGCTTTTCAGAATCACTGTGGACAGTGACTGCAGCCCTGAAAAGACTGGCTCCTTGGAAGAAGAGCTATGACAAACTTAGACAGCATATTAAAAAGCAGAAACATCACTTTGCCAACAAAGGTCCATCTAGTCAAAGCTGTGGTTTTTGCAATAGTCATGTGCAGATCTGAGAGTTGGACTATAAATAAGGCTGAGCGCCAAAGAATTGATGCTTTCGAATTGTGGTGCTGGAGAAGACTCTTGAGTCCCTTGGAGTGCAAGGAGATCAAACCAGTCAAGCCTAAAGGAAATCAACCCTGAATATTCACTGGAAAGACAGATGCTGAAGCTGAAACTCTGATACTTTGGCTACCTGATGCGAAAAGCCTACTCAGTGGAAAAGACTCTGATGCTAGGAAAGATTGAGTACAGGAGGAGAAGGGGGTGGCAAAGGATGAGACGGTTGCATGGCATCACTGACTCAATGGATATGAATTTGAACAAACTCTGGGAGATGGTGAAGGACAGAGAAACCTGGCATGCTGTAGTCCATGCATTTGCAAAGAGTTGGAAACCACTAACTGAACAATAGCAACAAAAATATTTCATATTGTGTATATATATGTATATATATATTTCAGATTCCTTTCCATTGTAGGTTATTACAAGATATTGAATGTAATTCCCTGTGTTGTAAGCTCTTGTCATTTATCTATTTTACATATAGTAGTTCAGTTCAGTTTAGTCGCTCAGTCGTGTCCAACTCTTTGCGACTATACACATATAGTAGTGTGTATCTGTTAATCCCAAATTCCCAATTTATCCCCCCAGCCATTGTTTAAATGTAAAGTATTTATGTCACTTTCTATGTCTTGTGTGAATCAGATATACTGATTTTGACACAAAATTTCACAATAATTAATAACTCATTTAATCAAGAAATTAAAATACATATACCAGCTTTGCTGAGTGATGGTATAACAGACATTGATATTTCCTCATGCTGAGTCCATAGTAATTCATAGTAATAGTAGCAAAAGTGATTGTCTACTCTGTTCTAGGCACTGTATGTACTTCCCATATTAAAAAATTAGCAACACATGGATAATTTTGTTTTGTGTATTCCCCCAGTAGTTTTCCTTTCCCTGATGGATTATTTCAAAGCAAATTCCAGATGAACTGTTTCGTGCAAAAACACTTTTGTGTTTATCTCGAAAGGTATTCTCTTTTCAAGAAACCATCGTCTCACCAAAACAAAAAAAAAATGAACAGTAATTCTGTTTTATCCCAAATGTCCAGTTAGTGTTCCATTTCCCCTAAAGTTTCATTGACAAGTTTTGCAGTTGATTTGTTTGTTGGAATGAGGATCCAAATGAGGTCTGGGGTCTTCCGGTTGATAACAGTTTTTCTCCCTCTGCCATTTCTTTATCGAAACCACCAAGATGTCTTTGGCCTCTTGCATTTCCCTACTTTTTGGGATTTTTCTGGTTACATTACTTGGCTGATGTTTAGTTTGTACCTTTGTTTCTGTGTAATCAGTAGACTGGTGGTTTGATAGGTTTGGCATCTTCCCAGCCCAGGATTCGAACCCAGGTCTCCTACGTTGCAGGTGGATTCGTTACCGTCTGAGCCACCAAGGAAGCCCCTCCTTGGGAACAGAACCTGTTCCTAATTAAACAGCCCCCTTCTGCCTAAACCACACGCCTCACAGATGCACTGAGTCTCCTGGATCAGTATCCTCAGCTCTAAGCTGGGGTAATCACCATAGTCCTGTCTCTTAGGGTTGTTGTGAGGATGCAGTGAGATAATACATCTGATGAAGACCTCCACAGACATCAAGGAGACTTTTCTCCCTGCCTATCGCTTTGGCATTTGTGTTCCTAGAAAAGCCGTCTTGCTTCAATCTCATCGCTCGCTCTCCCTCACCAGGGATCTTCAGCATGCAGCTGGCGGAATTTCCATGGCACAGGCACTGGAGTTACACCTGAAAACAGGGCCAGACAGAAGCTTTTTTCTCCCTGAGTTGAAGTGAAATTTATATAGCATAAAAGTGGACCTTTATCAAGTGAAAGATTTAGTGCTTTCGGCACACTCACCATTCCGTTGCTTCCGGAACCACTAGCAACTCTGTCTTTAAATTCTTTTATTTTCATTTTTTGCAGTTTTGGGAGGCACACAAATGCTACATTCCTATGGATCAGAGTTAAACTTTTCTGTTCTTTATGTTTGTTCTCCCTACTTTTGTTTTCTCCTTTGGGTGGCTGACCACGCCTTGCTTGGTAACCACAATGGCAATAACAGCCTGGCCTTTCAGCCATACCCCCTTCCCTTTCCTCCCCGTGGACTCCTGTGGAAGGACTTGTTTCTTAGAACCATCCTTCAATTAAGTAGAACCGGAAGACAGAAATGATCATTCTTATGGGGCTGAAGTGGAAAATTGCTTTTTTAGTGCGGCATGAGGGATCTTAGTTTCCTGATCAGGGATTGAACCCACAGCCCCTGCAGTGGAAGCACAGAATCTCAATCACTGGGCTGCCAGGCAAGTCCCATTAAGTGGAAATTAAAAAAAAAAAAATCAAAGAAGCAGCTCTTCCTATAAATAAAATTAATTCACTCAATAACTTTTTATTGAGTGCTTACTATGTGCTAAACCCTGGGTATTTGTCCTGCATTAAACAGATGGGACTCTGCCAGGATTTTATTTTCTTTTTTTTTTTCATTTCTGGATATCTTTAATTGCACGAAGATGGTCTTATATGATAGCTATTGGAAAATTCCAGATTAAAAAGGCAATGTGTAATATGGTACTGAGTTTGCAAAGAAATCACATATACACACATACATGTTAATGCAAACACATACATGCATGTTTGCAAGTAATAAAGACAGTAGAAATACATTAAAATAATAATAGTTATTTCTGACAGGATAACAGGTGATTTATATTTAGTGTTTTTGCTGTATTTTTCTGTATTTTTTACATGTTTAGAAATGAGTACAAGCTATTAAGAAAAATGCATGCAAATAACAAATAGCCTAAAATATTTTTTCCCTCAAGATACCTTTTAAAAGAAGTGTTTACAGGCTTAAGTCTTACTATCTTGAACGCTTCTGAGAACTTTTATTTACTTAAAAAAATTAGTTTATTTATTTTAATTGGAGGCTAATTACTTTACAATATTGTGGTGGTTTTTGCCATACATTGACATGAATCAGCCACGGGGTTACATGTGTCCCCCTGTCCCAAACCCCCCTTCCACCTCCCTCCCCATCCCTTCCCTCTGGGTCGTCCCAGTGCACTGTTTGCCAGGATTTTCTTGGCGACACCAGGGCGTGGGAGATTTGCTTGTATCCCAAGGCTTTAGAATGAAATTAGTCTTGAGCTGAGGGCCAAGGATTGTAGAAGAGCCCCTTGTTGTGATGGAAGGCGCAGTGAGGTGAGTTGATAACCTGCACTGGGATTGTCTGTCCCATCAGCCGTGAGTATCCACATGGAGCTCCTTTCCCCCGTCATCAGTGACCTGAGTGAGACTGGACCTAAAGGGTCCTCTTGAGAACAGAATGAAAGAAATGCCTCTTCCCAACAACTCGGAGACATTTTGCGCAGTTCAAGCTAGTTTTATGTTTTACTTGAGTGAATACGATGTAAGATTTATACCCAAAGATAATTGGGTCAAAATGGCCCTCCCTCGGTTGCTGGAGCCGCTTGGTTAAAGGCACCCAGGGACTGTGGTTCTTTCCTCAACCATCTGCCTGGGAACAGACTTTTTGATGAAGTCAGAGCATCTCTGTTCTTGAGCTAAAAGGAGAAGTTTAATAGGTTTAATTGGACCTGATTGTTTTCCTGTTTGTTGTTCACAAACAGGACTGTGTAAGTGGATAGGGTGGAGTTCCAGAAAGCTCTGCAGATTCACCAAATTTTTTTAAAATGTATATACTTAGTTTTGTTTGATTTCGATCCTAAAATTTTGCTAAATTACATGATTGCAACTTGCAGCTTCATATATGGGATTAAGTTTTTTTTTTTTTTAATATTGAAATACAGTTGACTTACAGTGTTGTGTTAGTTTCAGGTGTATCTTGTCTTTTTGATTTCCCAAGGATGGATATTTTTTCATCCATCCATCCTGTGGATTGGTTAGAGACCCATAGCTCATCTCCCTGACAAAGTGGTGGGTCTTCAACTTGGTCCGTGTGGGAAGAGTAAGGGCCTCTATGTTACCCTTGAGGGATTTCAGTCCCAAATTGAAAGGATGGACTTCTCAGGGACACCTTCCAGCTTTTATTTTCATGGGCTCCAAAATTACTGTGGACAATGACCGTAGCCATGAAATTAAAAGACACTTGCTTCTTGGAAGGAAAGCTAGACAATGTATTAAAAAGCAGAGACATCATTTTGCCGACAAAGATCCGTATAGTCAGTGCTCAGAAGGCTGAGCACTGAAGAACTGATGCTTTCGAAACGTGGTGTTGGAGAAGACTCCTGAGAGTCCCTTGGAGTCTCCCTGGAGCTCCAACCAGGCAATCCTAAAGGAAATCAATCCAGAATAGTCATTGAAAGGACTGGCACCTGATGAGAAGAGCTGACTCATTGGAAAAGACCCTGATTCTGGGAAAGATTGAAGGCAAAAGAAGAAGGAGACAACAGAGGATGAGATGGTTGGATGGCATCACCAACTCAATGGACATGAATTTGAGCAAACTCCAGGAGATAGTGAAGGACAGGGGAACCTGGCTTGCAGCAGTCCATGGGGTTGCAAAGAGTTGGACACGACTTAGTGACTGAACAGCTTCTCAGGGGAGGAAGTTTGAAGTACCTCAGCTATTGAAATGAATTTTTCCAGAAGCAACATTTAAGATCTCTACCATAAATTGGACTCTGAGCCCTGAGCAGAGACCTGAGCTCCTAAGAAATCTCTTAGTCACCCGTCAAAGCCCACTTCCTTCAGGAAGCCTTCCCTGTTCTCCTTATTGGATAGAATTTTCTCCTTTCCTGAACTTCTGTAGCCCTTGGTTGGAGTTCTGTTCAGATTTACCGGAAACCTAAATTGATAGGAGCATCCTATTTCCCAAGCATTTCAATTCATTGAGGGTTCTCTGTCTTGCTTTAAAAAATAGCAACAGTGGCTTCTTTGTAATACTTCACACTTATTTAGTTTTTGTGAAATAAACCAGTATTTATGAAACATTTTTCCAGGCCTGGCTTTTCTGGGTACCGAGTGTGACATGTTAGTGGATGTTTGGCCTGGCGGGTCCCTCTGCACTCACGTGGGCTATAGCTCATCTCATTCAACCAGTATATTCTGAGGACTAGTATGTGCCAGGTACTGAACTGGGCTCAGGAGCAGAAGAGCTGAACGAGTTCTGGTCTCTACCGTTTAGGAGTTCATAGACTAGAGCGACAAAACCTACAGAAAAGGAGTGAGAATAACTCTATTAAGGATCAGTTGGATCAGTGTGGGGCCTTCCTTGGTGGCTCAGCAGTAGAGAATCCACCTGCAATGCAGGAGACATGGATTTGATCCCTAGGTCGGGAAGATCTCCTGGAGGAAGGCATGGTAACCCACTCCAGTATTCTCGCCTGGAGAATCCCATGGACTGGACAGAGGAGCCTGGTGGGCTACAGTCCATAGGATCGGACATGACTGAAGCGACTTTGCTTGCACACATGCACAGATCAGTGTCAAAAAGGTGGGGATGGATGGAAGAAAGAATATTTTTGACTGAGAGCCTGGGCCAGAGGTGTAGGGTTGAATCTGTACAACCAAAGACAATGGGAAATGAATGGTGTCTCTAAAGCCCAGGACACAGATGATAAGCAGCTGACGCTGAGGGTCTAATGTGTATGTGCTGCCTACTGGGCTAGGCTTGTTTACCACAGTCATCCTTTAACCAATTCTATTGTGTAGGTATCACCATGCTACCTACTTCATACTGGGGAAACCACAGAGTTAGAGAAACGTATCTTCCCAAGTTATCTCCTGTGTTGTTGAGCCTGTAATTCAACAGCTGGAGACTGACTCCAAATCTGCACCCGTCCAGTGGGCGTCCACCTCTTTGCTAACATACTGTGGCCATATTTTCTGTTATCAAATGTCAGAGTTGTGTCTTCAGATGTGTGTGCTGTTTAACTGCTTTTTCTGGGAGGGAGTTGGCCCACAGAAATGCTTGTCAAGAAAAGGGGGAGGAGTATTGATTGATTGTAGGGGGCTCAGTATTGGGAAAGAACTGGAATTAACTCCTTGGAGATTTCACTTGGGCCAAAGGAATGCCCGTGAAGTTTTGGGAAATCCTGTGCTGAATACAGTGACCAAGAGACACTTGCGCATCTTTTGGGACTCAATCTCTACAGCCACTCTCTATGCTGAGACCATTGCTTCTTCCCTTTGTTATAGTTCTTATCAGGTATCGATTTAGTAATATGACATCTTGCCCTGTTGGACTGTGAGTTCCTTTGAAGTTGAAAGCAGGTGCCAATCATCTCAATACTTCCAGTGCCTGGCGCTGTGCCTAGCACAGGGTGGGTACTTCAGAGTTACTTGTTGAATCCATTCATCTACCCACTCAGCCATCTCCCCATCGACATCTATCCATTCATCCAACCAACCATCCAGCCAGCCATTTGTTCATTATCCATCAACGTACCAATCCATCCATCCATTCACCCATCTATCTACCTGCTCATCCATCTACCCATCCTGTTCATCCAGCCAGCCACCTACTCACTACTCACTTACCCACTCATCCGTCTTTCTATCCATTATCCACTCATCCATCCATCCATCCATCCATTCACCCACTTACCCTTCTATCCACCTACCCATCCATGCACCCATCCACTTACGTATTACTCTATTTACTGACCCATCCACACATCTGCTGATCCACTTACTCATTAGGTACTCTCTGAAGAGTATGATGTGCCTAGCATAATAATGGCTATAATATCAGAGCCTGGTATTATGGCTGTGTCACTGAAGTGACAGAGATTGAATCAGATACAGACCATGCTCTCAAAGAGCTCAGAATCTAAGGATAATGAGAAGAAAATAATGCAAGTAGAAAAAAAAAAATGACCGAATGAAGACTTCATTGTCTCCAAGTCTGGGATTTTCCAAGAAGATAGTAAGTTGCTTTTATTTTTTAATCTTAAATGATGTAGATATGAGTGAGACAACCCCTCCTTCTTCATCCCCTCTCCCTGGTATCTCAGCCCCTCTGAGGGTTTCCCTGGCACCATCTGGCAGCTTCCTCTGCTGGAAGCCCTTTGAGACGTGAGGCTCTCCGCAGGAGCTGTATGCGGAGGGCAGGGCTGGGGGTGCTGACCTGGCAGCTTCAAGGTGGCCCTATCGCCGTCCCCTCCCGTGTCTCCCCGAGAGGAATGCTGCCTAAAAGGACAGAGCAGATGTTCTCTGGGCAGAGTCATCATTCATCAGCCCCTCCTCTGGGAACAGGAGGTGACCGCACATTTATCTGAGAGCAGAGGCGAAACCCTCTGACCTTCTTGATTCATCCATCCCAGTAGCTCTTTGGGAGACACTTCAGACTCCTGAGGGGCATAGTGAACCCGCTCACCTTCTCCAGCCTTTGTGGTCGAGATGCCATGTGGAGATGCTTAGGGACGCTGAGTCAGCCTTGCAGGACATGTGCTTCAGGCACGCTTCGGAACCCAGCCCCAAAGAAGCCAGAATCAGTAGTCTAGTATTTTCAAACTCTTCTGGCAGAGCCATAACCTGGGTGTTTTAAGGGGAAGAACAGGCTTACCTGTCCTGCAGGACTTGGTGGGTTTCATGGCAGCGGCAGGATCAGTGCTGCCTGTGTTCAGACTTGGGTCTCCCTGCCTGCTGGCGGCCTGAGTGTGTGCCGCCTACAGTGAACTCCTTGTCTCCTTGTTCTGACTGCTCGTGAATGCACTGATTCCGTCCACCCGGAACGTGGGCATCGTTCCTTGCCTCCAGCCCCCGGTGGTCGGTGATGTAGACCTCCCTGCCATCCTCTGTGCATGGGGGAGGGGCTGCCCTCTCTCTCCCCGTGACTGCTCTGGTGCAGTCTCTTTTCTCTGGACGGGTCTCCGTGGGGTTCACATACCCATCACTGCACCCCCAGCTTTCAGAACCCAAGTCCAGTCATGTCCCTCACAGTTTCCAGCCCTGCTGTGCTTTCCCATCGGGACTCAGGGGCTGATAAGACCCTCTTCTCTTTACCTGTGTTCTGGCTGCCATGGAGGGAGGACCAGGTAGATGGAGAGAAGGGTCGCACCTTCATTTCTGCCGAGGCTGTTGGTCTATGTGGATGAGGCATGAGCCAAGAAGCCTGGCCGATTTCCCCTGGCTGCCCTGCCTCCAGCTAGACCCTGGGGGATGGGGCATCTCATCAGTGGCATCGAGGACACCGTGACTTGGCCGCAGACCACGTGTGCCTCCTGCTTCCTGGTCTGCTCACCCTCTGCGTCTCTCAGGTTCAGACTTACAAGAGAGAAATTTGGACCGATGGCTCCTTTTGAGTCATTCCATGCAAGTTCGTCCTCCCCACACTGCAGAGGAGGCGGAAGCTGTTGCTTGAAATGGGGATCCTATAACACAGGTGGGGCAGGAGACCCCCTTCCTTGGGGAACTTGGTCAGTGGAATCTGAAAAGTCTCTTGGTGATGATAAGGCTGAAGCCATTGCTATGGACTGAATTTCTGTGCTCCCTGAAATTCACATGCTGAAGCCTAACCCCCAGTGTGATGGCATTTGGTAGGAACTTTGGGAGGTGATTTGGTCATGAGGGTGGAGCTTTCGTGAAGAGGGCTATTGTTGTCCAGTTGTTCAGTCGTTTCTGACTCCTTTGTGACCCCCATGGACTGCAGCACGCCAGGCTTCCCTGTCCTTCACTATCTCCTGGAGTTTGCTCAAATTCATGTCCATTGTGTCGGTTATGGTATCTGACCATCTCATCCTCTGCCACCCCCTTCTCCTTTTGCTTTCAGTCTTTCCCAGCATCGGGGTCTCTTCCAGTGAGTCAGCTCTTCACATTAGGTGGCCAAAGTACTGGAGCTTCAGCTTCAGCATCAGTCCTTTCAATGAATATTCGGGGTTGATTTCCTTTAGGATTGACTGGTTTGATCTCCCTGCAGTCCAAGGGACTCTCAAGAGTCTTCTCCAACACCCAGCTCAAAATCATCAACTCTTTGGCACTCAGCTTTCCTTATGGTCCCTCTCTCACATTCGTACATGACTACCAGAAAAACCACAGGTTTGACTAGATGGATCTTTGTTGGAAAAGTGAAGGGGGATCCTTGCCCTTATAAAGGAGACCCCAGTGAGCTCCCTTGCCCTTTTCTGCTGTATGAGGACCCAGTGAGAAGACATACAACCGGAAGAGGGTTCTCATCAGAACCCGACCCTGTTGGCACCGTGATCTTGAACTTCCAGCCTCTAGAACTGAGAGAAGTAAATTTGTTGTTTTAAAGTCACCGACTGGTCTTTTGTTGTAGGAGCCCAAATGGACTAAGTCAGTCACTGTATCAGCTTCCCTGGGCTGCCGTCACGGCACCACAAACCACGAGAGTGGCTTATAACACAGAAACGCGGCGTATCTGGAAGCCAGTTTCAGGGTGGCCGCCGACCTCCCTCTGGCGTGCCGGGGGAGGGTCTGCTCCAGGCCCCACTTCTAGCTTCTGGTGATTCCTTGACTGGTGGCAGCAGAGCTCCGCTCCCCACACGCTGTTCTCCGTGTGTGCATGCCTGTGTCCACATTCCCCTTTTATAAGGAAGGACACCAGTCAGATTAGACTAGTGGCCTCACCTCCTCCAGGATGACCTCATTTTAACTAATTACATCCGCAATACACTCTTTCCAAATAAGGTCACATCCTGCGGTGCTGGGGGTCACAGGTTTTAGAGACACAATTCATCCCATTACAGTTACTTTCTTGGCTTAAAAGGTGCTTAAGACTTTGACAGGCAGTGACATGGAAGAAGGGTATTCCTGGGGGGCGAGGGAGGAGGTGGACAACAGGGGTGAACACGCGGGGTTGAGGGTGGGGGGCTTCTGTTTCTCCCAGAGCGGTCAACCACCTTGTACTTGATCTATGGTTCGCTTTATCCTGCTGAGAAGTTTGTCCCTGGAAAAAGCCTGGGCTTTTAATTACATGTATTACTTTAGATTTATGGGACTTCCCTCTGCCTCCCTAGCTGGACCTAAGGAGGATTGCATCTGGGCAGCATAAAGGGACTTAGAAACATGGTAATTGAATGCCCCATTCACTGATAGGAGATGCTTGGCTTCAGCCTGCATTTTGTGTTAGCTCTGCAGTCCTGAATTGACCGTTTCTATTGACCAAACCAAGAGGATATGATCAAATGCCCATGTTACTGGGAGCCGAGTTTTCAGGAGTGGTGCTGGTGTCATTGGGAGAATTCGCCTGAATGGAGAGTGAGCTGGTCAGTGGAGCTCTTCGCTCTCTGTGGGTGGTGGGCCAACATGTGGGCCCCACCCCGCCTCTCGCCTGCCGAGAGAGGATGCACGTGGCTCTGGGCACAGCGCTGTGTTGTCTCCCCAGCCTCCCGGGCTCCTGTGGCCACAGCAACCCACTTTTCTCCAGGATCCGGCTCTGTCACACCACAGTCACTTGGCCCCATTTTTCCTGCCCTTGTTCACTGGCGCTTCCTTGTGGCAGTTTTCTCAGGGAACTGGGCTCGACAAGGGACTCAGACCAACCTGGGTTTTAGCTGCAGACCTCCTCTTGGAGGGCCCTGAACACTCCTGCTGGAGAAGGAAATGGCAATCCTGAGTTTCGACTGCTCAGAGTGTAGAGTAATCCCCACTGTGGCACTTTCCTCAGGTGGTCCATTTTCTGCTCCCTCCTCCTGGGGGTCCCAGGCTACTGTCACAGGCATCACCGAGGCAACGAGGCAAGAGGCAAGGTGTGCTTTGGAACTGCAGGGAGCCCTTTACCAAGACCTTGCAAGGAACTGCAGCATGTTCACTCATCTGTTCTCCAAGAAACTATCTGGTTAACAAAAATCTGTGCATTCACATTTTTTCCCCCCTGGCTTAAGTTTTGACTGATTGTATTCATCGGGTGAGTGACTTTTCCAGCATGGCCTTATTGTGTTTGCCAATATTTTTCCACTTGCTTCTCCTTTTGGAAGTGAGCAAAAGGTTATGGCTCCCTTACAAAGTATCTATAAAATAGCATTTTATTGAAAACTTTTAGTCATTTGGAAAATTTGCTATTGTAAGTGATAACCCCCGGACATTCTCATTTGTGAATGTTTTTTTAAACTGATGACAGTGGAGCAGGGGTACCAAAATACAGCCAGTTACACCCTTGATTCTACTATTGTTTCCCATGTGGTCCTGCCGTGGCCAGGCTCGGTTTCTCTATCTGTAAAAAAAAAAAAAAAAAAAAGGGGTTAATGATAGCCAAACTCCCCCCAAAAAACCACCTTCCCCACTCAGCTATTGAAGACTAAAGCTTGGTATTTTATTATCGCCCAGGATAAGCTGGCTTCCTGCCCTGATAGTAGTCTTTGTTCAAAGGGACCTTCCCCCACACTCATCTGCTCTTAAATGTTTCACTCTTTGCAGACCTAGGTCTCCTTGTTTTAATGTGTTAATGCAGTTCTTGTTTCTGTTACATTTAACAGCTGGTAGCAAAATACTGAAGAGTAATTAAAAGCTGCTGAGAACTTCACAGGACCCAGAGAGCTCTCCTAGGAGTGGTTGTTTTTATTTTCCTTGTCTGTGGGCATTTTATTGGAGAAAGTGATTTAGTGCTTTTTCTTCTAAGAGCAGAGGAGAAAAAAGGAACCGAGGACTCTAACAAAATGGTGCATGCATATTCAATTACTGGCAGTAGCACTCTTTTATCTCCTGCAAACAGGGGAGTGGATGACTTGCCCAGGAAGCCAGTGGCCTCTTTCCAGATAGGCGTCTCCTGTCAAGGTCATCAGGAACAGGAGAGTCCAGTCAGGGTGGGAGTTTACGACTTGACCATCATTGAGAGTTGAAAATGAACACTTCAAAATAAATTCAGTACAGGAGACAATCACGCTCATTTAAAGGTCAGTTTGGATTGTCTAGGTAATTGATGGTGTTTTCCTTTTCTTCTCAGTAGGAAGAGGTCTCTGGTCTCTCTGGGACTACTCAGGGGTGCCCCAGGCTGTCAGCTGAGAGTCTCAGAAGTTTAGGGTTAGGGCGTCGGCCGCAATGAGGGTTATCTGTAACTGGAAAGTTGCCAGGGCACTGATTAACTTGGGTCATCTATTCGGCTTGCCCTTCGGCCGGTGTTCTTTATTTCACCAAGGCTGAAGCCTACAGAGACAGCTCGCTTTAGACTCAGAGGGGATCTAACAGCTCTGTCTGGCTAGGCATGCAGACATCTGGTGGGGAAGACAGAGGCAGCATCTCGCCCAGCTCCTCAGGCCCATGTCCACTATCCAGAGGTTAAACTGGACCAGAGAGAGATGGAGCGGCTGTAGGCTCAAGAGCATGATCTGTCTGCATTCGGACCCCATCTCTGCCTCTTACTGGTTGTGTGTTCTTGGGGAAAACCTCATCTTTCTGGCCCTCACGTTTCCCCTCCTGCTGGTCTCACAGGAACTGCGTGAGGATGCAATAAAATGATGTCAGATGCCTGGTTAGAAGGATCCTCTGGGGGCAGTTCGCATGCCAGCCTTATCAAGTGGATAATCAATACCGAAAATAGCTACCTTGGCAGCCTTGTAAAATAGTGCTTTGATATTTTTGCATTTGCCTTGTAGTATTGTGTTCTGTCTGAACATCCACGTCTCTCCAGAAGGTCAGCATGACCTTATTGTCTGGGACAGATTTCACCTCGCTCTGTTTTGGTCTTATCATTACTTCTCATTCCGTGCTTTCCAAAACACAGCACCCGTCTTCTTGTTACTGGCTGAACCAACGCAGGGTTCAGTGCGGCCATGGCAGATAGCTCTGTCCATCACTTTCTTTATTCCTAATTAATGGAACCCGATTAATGGTTTTGTTCACAATAGCAAAGTGCCTGGCTAAAAACCCAGTTTTCTAGGTTCTATTGGAGACTAGGTGGCCCTAAAGACCAGGTTCCGTCCAGTGTTTTATAAGCAGAAACCTACTGGTTGGGACTTCTTTGTTTGGTTTGGGATGTTTGTTTTCCTGCTGAAGAAGTCCTGCTCCTTATATCTTTGCTTTTCTCCCTTCTGCCAGGCTGAACTGTGAACTTCATAGGCTGCCTTCCACGGCAGAAGGAGCTTTGGTCTTGAAGTGAAAAAACAAGTAAAAGTGTTAGCCACTCAGTCATGTCCGACTCTTGGCAACCCCATGGACTGTATGTAGCTCTCCAGGTTCCTCTGTCCATAGACTTCTCCAGACAAGAACACTGGAATGGGGAGTCGTTCCCTTCTTCAGGGGATATTCCCAACCCAGGGGTTGAACCCGGGTCTCCTGCATTGCAGATAGATTCTTTACTGTTTGAGCCAGAAGGGAATGCCATTGTCAAAAGGCTACTCTGGCTCTGGACTACCTGTCTGCAGGTTTCCTCGTTACATGGGAAGAATGAGCCGCTCTTGGGTTGAGCCACTGTGGCTGGGTTTCTGTAACAGGCAACCTAATATGGTGATGGATGTGTGAGATGCTTGGTTGGGCTCACATTGACATGACTGTGTCAATTTACATGTTTCATGTGGCCTTTGTAAAGATGTCTTGGTCACGTTCGCTTTCTTGTGCCCATTTCCTTCCATAATGGCATATCCTGTAGATTTACTTGGGCCTCTTTCTTTAGGCTTTTGGCAAAGACACAGGAATGGGGAGCGTCCCTGATGATTCAGAGGGTAAAAAATCCACCTGCAATGCAGTAGACGTGGGTTCGATCCCTAGATCAAGAGGATTCCCTGGAGGAGGAAATGGCAACCTACTCCAGTATTCTTGCCTGAAAAATCCTATGGATAAAGGAGCCTGGCCAGCTACAGTCCACGGGATCACAAAGAGTCAGACATGGGTGTGCAGCAGACATGGGAGGCTGTGTTCACGCAGAAATGCTGCCTCGAGTGGTGAGGGGAAGCATCTGCTTGCGGGTGCAGTGACCTCTCCCCAGGCCAGGACTGCCCATCAAGGCAGAGACCAGCCCCATAGGATGTGGTACCCAGTCACGTGGAGGGGTCAGACTTGGCAGGGTTTTATCAGAGACTCACTTTTATAAATGCCAACTTAGTTTGTTCTAGTGAAAAAAGATCCACTGAGGCCTGGAGTTCATGTGGATTAATTACTAATGTAACTTTAGTTTTATCAATCGTTTTAAGCATTGTCCTTCACTCTTCCTCATCTTTGCACTTTTTTTTCTTTCTTTATATCATATAGCATTTTATGAGCCTACATGACACAGAGCTTTCTTCCTTTATGTCACAAGTTCCTTTAAGAGAGTAAGAGACAGACCCTAATGTAGTGGGAAGATTTGGCAGTTTCGATATCAGTGAGCCAATCTTGGTTAATGTCTATGAGCCTTAGTTTTCTCATTAGTAAGGTAAGAATTTTAGTGGAGATTAAATAAAATCATATACATTGAATACTAATGACAGTCTTATTCTCTGTAGCTGCCTGCTTCTTCCTCTCTTATCTTATCCTTGGAAGGCAGTAAAAGTCAGTCCTTTTAATGGATTCTTTTAGTAATTCCCCTGCCATTTCTAAAGGACATTTGCTGCTACTGGTTAATTGTTGAATTTTAGGTAATATTTATTAACTTCCCAATTTGGAAGTTTCACGTTTGCTCCATTGTTCCCATACAGTTGCACACGTCCTGCCCTGTACCATCCCAGTACAGTTATTTATAATGTTTGATAGCTGGACTCAATTAATGCATGAATATGGCCAGGTAAACAGTTTGATGGCTGAGCCAGGTATGTGTTAATATTGCTATTAGTTATTATCTTTTTCCTGCTAGCTTTTGTTTTCTGTAAAAATAGTCATTGCTTTTTTTTTTGCCCATTTGTCAGTTTATCTAGTTATTAGTACAAAATGGGGAAATGATAAATGCTAGTAAGTATATTAAAAGAAAAGAAGAAACATGCCAATTCTTTAGGACAAAGGTCTTCCCTTCTGTTACTTCCCTCCCCCCATTAAATTCTTAAATCAGTTTCTATTCTGGGACCTCATATAAATGATATTGTGACACAGTGGACCTAATTTGTTAGTAAATGCCAAAGCCAGTTCCATATGGCTCTTTTCCATGATGGTGTTGAAAAAATGCCAATGTTGCAATATCACAGAGTAACTCTGGGTAGATGATTCCATGAGGAACTAAGTTAATGGGGCTGAAAATGTCTCGTGGTGAAACTTGATCCAAGAGTCAACTTGGGCACCTGGTGGGCTGGGTGTACAGCATGTCTCCTGACCTGTCTTTTCTGCTGGTCAGCCTCTCTAAATAGCAAGTTCATTCAATTACACAGAACTGGTGGAGACAGCCAGGCATGGGCTGGACTCTGGAGAGTCTGTAATCAACAACACAGATGTGGTCTTTTCCCTCACGGAGTTCACGGTCTAGCGGGACAAGACGCTGTCGCGTGAATTGTTGGTGTGGGGAGTGTTGTGAAGGAAGGCAGCATGTCACCATCTCCCAAGCCTATCAGTAGATGAACAGAGTCTGCCACCTTGTTTGTTCTGCTGATAAGCATTCTCCAGATCCCTTAGTTTCCCTTTCCTTTAACTTTTTTGAAGGCTTATCTATCTCCTTTCTGCATTGACACGAAAACAGCTGTTGAGTAGAGTGAAACCCACAAGATCTCAGAATCCATCTTTCTCAGGCTGTAAAATCAACCTCCAACCAGTAAGAAACTTGCTCAGGGAAACAGTGCAATGGACATGGGCCTGGATACTCCTGTTCCCAGCTGTCCACACTAGGAAAAGGCCCGGAATTCACGTGCTCGCTGCTGTGTCTGAGAAACAGATCACAAAAATCCAGGGGACACTATTCCGGTAGAACAGAAGTATGATGACTCTTCAAGGCTGGGACCTACCACTACTCCAAGTTCACATTTACATCAAAGTTAATGAGTGGCCAAAATCTCTTTCAAATCCATCCATAAAAGGCAAGAATTTACAACGTGCAAACACACTAGGTGGAAGTAGGAGAATTATTTGTTTGGATTAAATGTTCTAGTCTTTGTTTTTGAAATAATATACAATTTCTTCTTATAAGGCAAAGGGTTGGACTGGGTGACAGTTCTAAGCCCCTTTAACTGTAAAACTTGTTTGACTGTAAAACCCTTTGCCAAGCAATGCTGTCTGCCAAGAGTACTTGGAACTAAGTCTGTATTTTCTAGGAGAAATCTTCAACACTAGTACTCATATGAAATGATATATGTTTGTCAAATTTTACCGTTTTCTTTGCTAGCTATAGATATTTATTCTAAAAGAATGACCAGATAGCTTTTTTTAGATTGAAAGTAATTAGATTCAGTGACTGGGCTTCCCAGGTGGCTCAGTGATAAAGAATCTGCCTGCCAACGCAGGAGACACAGTCAGGAAGATCCTCTGGAGAAGAGAATGGTAACCCACTCCTGTGTTCTTGCCTGGAAAATTCCATGGGCAGAGGAGCCTGGGGGGCTACAGTCCATGGGGTTGCAAAGAGTCAGATTATGACTGAGGGACTAACACTTCCTCCTACTTTATATGTTTACTTTGCACAATGACTTTGAAAATTCCCATTTTCCAGGATTCATTTGAAAATAAAGGGAAGAAACTCTAAAAATAATGAAATTGCCAAATTTGTGAAGATGGAAGAGTTTCCTTACCCCCACCAGGGGAAGTGAAAGTGACAGTGTTAGTGGCTCAGTAAAAGACCCTATAAAATAGTAAATAAACCAGAATATACTGCAGGACAGATACTAAAACTACAAAATAAAAGTGAAATAGTAATATCTACAGAAATTTCTTTTTGGTTTGGTAAGATAAACTGCAGGGATAGTTTAGGAATTTAGGAAGGGACAAGAAAGAAACAGATAATGAATAAACATATGAAAACATGCTCAACTTCACAAGTAAAGAGGAAACTGCAAATTAAAACTACAATGAGATAACCGCTCCAATGAGATAACAGCAGAAATTTAAATCTGACAGTATCAAGGGTAGGTAAGGATGGGAAATAACCAGACTTACTCACTCAAGCTGGCACAACATTTTTGTTCTAGGAGATGCTGTTCTAGTAGCCTACAGTGTGGATAGCGCCCCCTGGAATTGTGTGGCAGCCTTGAGACCTATGATTGTAACAGGAGATATATATGATAATGTTTATACTTGTGTTATTTGTAACAACACACAAACAAAAACTATTCATAGAAGTAGCTCAAGTAGTCATCAGCTATGGAGTAGAAAAATAAACAGTGGTGTATTTACACAATGAAGTACTATACAGCTGTGAAAGCAACTCGCAGATCCAGGCAACATCATGGGTGAATTATTAAAAAAAAAAAGCCATAGAAAAAAATATACAGTGTAAGTCCACTCATAAAGAGTTTAAAAGATGTAAAACTAGAAAATATGTTGCTTAGATTGAAACAAGTTAAATTAGCTTGTCAGATGCTTCATGCTTTTGAACTGTGGTGTTGGAGAAGACTCTTGAGAGTCCCTTGAACATCAAGGAGATCAAACCAGTCAATCCTAAAAGAAATCAATCCTGAATATTCATTGGAAGGACTGATGCTGAAGCTGAAGCTCCAATACTGTGGCCACCTGATGTGAAGAGCCCACTTATTGGAAAAGACCCTGATGCTGGGAAAGATTGAAGGTAGGAGGGGAAGGGGATGACAGAGGATGAGGTGGTTGGATAGCATCTCCGAATCAATGGGGAGTTTGAGCAAACTCTGAAAGATAGTGAAGGACAGGGAAGCTTAGTGTGCTGTGGTCCATGGGGTTGCAAAGATTTGGACATGACTTAGTGACTGAACAACAGCAAGCTTGTCGAATGCCAAGAAATGCCAAATTTCAGCCGTTAAGGCAGACCAACTGAAATAGAATCTGCCTGTTAACAAGATTCAAGGTGACCTGTAGGCACACTGATGTTGACCTTTACCAAATAGGAAAACCAAAAAAAAAAAAAAAAGCTGAGTTAAATCTGTGTTAAATTTTAGGTTAACATTAAGTTAAACTAAGAATTTTGTTAAAATTATAAAGAAAAGCAAGCGAGTGATAAACATAAAATTTAGGGTACCAGATACCTGGGGGTGTTGATGGATGAGGGCACGTGAGTTAGGGGATACCAAACATGACGAAATTTTCTTGTTATTACACTGGAAGTGGGCACGTGGATATTTGTTGTATCATGAGTCTTTTATCAAGGGATTATAGTCCCCTGAATCTATTTGTCACTTCCACTATAGAGTCAAGGCATTATAATCCCTTGATAAAGACTCATGCTACCCTAGTGCCGGGAAAGATTGAAGGCAGGAGAAGGGGACGACGAAGGATGAGATGGTTGGATGGCATCACCGACTCAATGGACATGAGTTTGAGTAAACTTTGGGAGTTGGCAGTGGACAGGGAGGCCTGGCATGGTGCAGTCCATGGGGTTGCAAAGAGTTGGACACGACTGACTGACTGAACTGAACTGAGTCTTTATCACACAAATATTTACAAATGTCTTTTTGTATCTGCGCTGGGTCTTTGCTTCAGCACTCAGGCTGTGCGTTTTGGCACTTGAGCTTTCTCTAGTTGCGGTGCACAGGCTTCTTAGGCTTCTCTTGTTGTGGACCGCGGGCTCTAGAACTCGAGGGCTCAGTAGTTACCACGTGTGGGCTTAGTTGCCCTGTGGCATGTGGGATCTTAGTTCCCTGACCATGGATTGAACCCTCATCCTCTGCAGTGGAAGGCAGATTCTCAGCCACTGGACCACCTGGGAAGTCCCTATTTGCACAGATTTAATAAGCACAATTCAAAAACAGGAAGGAGTGAGAGGAGAGGTTGCAACAATGTGTGACAGCTTCCTAGAAGCAATGGGCCCTGAGGTTGGTCTAGAAGGATGGGGAGTTTGGCTTTTGTGGAGGGAAGGCCATTCTGGATCTCCTTTGGGCCAGAGATGCTGTGTGCAAGTCCATCCAGCCCAGCCCAGCCCAGACCAGAACTCTGTTGGGCTCTGAAGTCAGTCTGGTTCCAAGAAGAAAGAGAACACAGGTGGTGGGCTGCTGTTTAGGGAGCAGGTGCCCCTGGCTCCCTCCCAGCTTCCGACGGTGACTCAGGCCTGGAACTGGAGGGCAGCTCTGGGGATGTGTGTTCCCCATTCAGCCCCAGGAGGGTTTCCAGTTCATCTGTGAGTGCTGTCACTTGAAATATACAAGTATCTGTTGAGCGGGAGCTGTGGGCTGCTAAAGAGATGATGTAGCTTGAACTGTTCATTTTGTAGAGGTCAGATGACTGGCTTGCTGGGGAGTGGCAGTTGGGTCAGGGTGATTTCCAGCACTCAGGTCCTCTCATCTTTTCCATACCTGCTGTCTCCAAGTGGATCTCCAACTTGATGGAATTTTATGAGTGTAATCTGTCCCCACACTGAAGTTGTTTATGTGTTTGTAAAAAATTTAGGAAATACAGAAAATTAGGAAGAAAAAAATTTGCCCATAATTTCATTTCCCCAAACATCCAGTATTATCATTTCAGTGTATTTCCTTCCAGTCTTTTTCCTATGCATTTAAAACTTGCAACTACAGTAGTCTAAAAGGATGCAATATACTTTCTTTGCATTCTGTCATTATTTCATGCTTTTTGTCATTGAAATGTGGCATACTAAATATGTAAGAAACTGTCTTGCTAATGAGTCAGTGTTAGCCAGAATAAAGTGGGAAATGTTCACTGACTGCTGGAGAGATATTTGGGGTAATTAATTTTCCTTTTTTTTTTTCTTGCCTTGTTTTTGGTTTTCAGCTGCTAAGTCTTTGCGACCTCATGGACTGCACCACACCAGCCTCCTCTGTCTTCCACTATCTCCCGTAGTTTGCTCAAATTCATGTCCATTGAGTCAGTGATGCTATCTAATCATCTCATCCTCTGCCACCCCCTTCTCCTTTTGCCTTCCATCTTTCCCAGCATCAGGGTCTTTTCTAAGGTGTTGGCTGTTTGCATCAGGTGGCCAAAGTATTGCATTGGGTGGCCAAAGTATTGGAGCTTCAACTTCAGCAGCCCTCCCTGCAATGAATAGTCAGGGTTGATTTCCTTTAGGATTGACAGGTGTGATCTCCTTGCTTCCAAGGGACTCTCAAGAGCATCACAATTTGAAAGCATCAATTCTTCAACACTCAGCTTTCTTTCAGAGAAGGCAATGGCACCCCACTCCAGTACAAAAATCTCATGGACGGAGGAGCCTGGTAGGCTGCAGTCCATGGGGTCGCTAAGACTTAGCGACTTCACTTTCACTTTTCACTTTCAGGCATTGGAGAAGGAAATGGCAACCCACTCCAGTGTTCTTGCCTGGAGAATCCCAGGGATGGGGGAGCCTGGTGGGTGCTGTCTATGGCGTCGCACAGTCAGACACGACTGAAGCGACTTAGCAGCAGCAGCAGCTTTCTTTATGATCCAGCTCTCATACCTGTTTGTGACTACTGGTTATCGCCTATACCTCATCAATAAACACTCTCATGGTTATTGTTATTTTGTGCGAGGAGCTTGGGAAACAGATGGGCAGAGTAGGCTTCCAGGAGCTCCAGTCTGGAGCCTCCATGAATATTATTCCTGTGTCTAGTAAAATGAGAGATGGAGCGTTAACAGCTTCTTGGCTAGGATCTTGCTTCTGAAAGGCAGAGCTGATGAAGTCCTGCCTCTGAGCAAAGGCCACAAAGGAATTATCTTTTCCTACGCCTTTAGCTTTTGTTTTAAGGTTCACCACAAACTTTAGAAATGAAAAAAAAAAAGTGCAGTAACTGGGTCATTCTGACCCAGAACCAACCAAAATACTTCTAATTACCGCGGCAGACAACGATGAATCATACCTAAGCTAGCTTGCTGCCTTTTCAGTCACATGTGCTCATAATCACACTCATTGTTTCGTCGCCAGTAGAACATTTGCTCCAGCTTGTTTGGGTTTGTAGGAGGAGAGAAGTTTGCAGATCTTCTCAGCAGAGGATCTGCTTGGCTGCACTAGTGTAGTGGGGAGAGGTCTTCATGTTTATCAGGATTTAAGCTTCCTTAGAGAGGGCTATGGCTTAGTCATTTTTCATCATGGCAATACCAATAAAAGCTACCATTTTTGAGCACCGACTAAGTGCTAGACAGTACGAAATGTGCGTTATGGTCTCTTGGTGTCATGGAAGCCCTCCAACAATCTTATGATATAGGTGTTATTATCCTCATTTTGCTGACAAAACAGGCTCTGGCAAATTGTTGTTTTTCAGTCATTAAGTCGTGTTTGACTCCTTCCAGCTCCTTCCATGGACTGCAGCACACCAGGCTTCTCTGTCCTTCACTACCTCCCCAAGTTTGCTCAAGCTCTTGTCTGTTGGGTCAGTGATATTATATAACCATCTTGTCCTCTGCCACCCCCTTCTCCTCTTGCCCCCAGTCTTTCACAGTATCAGGGTCTTTTCTGGAAAGTTAGGTCACTAAAATACCCAGTATATGTAAGCTAGGCATGTTGAATGAGTGATTGAATTATTACTGCAAGCTAATGGAAGGGAACCGCTGAAGAGAAGACCTAGCCAGTATGAGCCAAAAACTTAAAAGTGTGTTACCACCCAATTCTTCTTCTTCTTTTTTTTTTTTTTTTTTGGCAATTTTTAGGCTCCAAATTTGAGTAGCAATGGAGGAGGGGAGGAGATTTCAGTGTAGGCAAATAAGATAAGACATGGATGAGGGAGTAGGTTTGTAATCAGCCAAAAGATCAGCTTGACATAGTAAAAAAAAAAAAAGGGAAAAATACTTAAGTGTCAGTCGCTGTGCTAAATACACTATCTTACTTAAAACCCACAGAACCCCTTTGAAGTAAGCCTTGTTATTTCTGTTTATGGGGGAGGAAAGGAGCTCAGAGAGGATGTGGGAGCTTCCTGAGGTCACACAGCAACTGATGAGTGAGGGGCAGGATGGGAACCCAAGCACTGGCTCCATAGCAGCTTTTCCTGTAAACACAAGCCAAGAATGGAGATTTCATTAATTATGCTTGAATTTTATTTTGTATTTGATGGGGGTGGGGGTGGGGAACCCGGATGATACACAGATTTCCTTTATACCAACAAACCCAACAACTGGCTCTGTCCCAGGAAGAGATTCCAGCTCAGTGCAGGGAAAAGGCCAAGGAGTTGATGAGAGATTTGGGTTTGCCAGAAGGAGCTTGGCGTGACTGGTGTGCAGTTTGATGACGGTGACCAAATTTTCCAAAACAGAATCAGCTTGCCATGTCTGTTTGTGTGCATCCCCCCGACCCCGCCCCACCCCAAGGATCAAAGAACTCCTGAAAATGTAGCTTGGATACAGAAATACAGTCACACAGTCCGTTCTGAAATAATGCGACAAGTTTCTAAAAATGACTGAGTCATAAAAGATTGCACAATGAAAACCACAGGAGTTACGGGAAAGTTGGAATTATAGGCATAGAACTCAAAAATTTAATCATGACACATTGAAAAAAAAAGGTAAATGCCTAATAGAAAAGGGAAGCGCAGGGGACTTCCTTGGTGGGCCAGTGGTTAAGAGTCCTTAGGCCCACTGCAGGGGGCGTGGGTTCTATCCCTGTGTGTGTGTGTGCACGTTCAGTCGCTCAGCTGTGTCCGGCTCTTTGCAACCCCATGGACTGAAAGCCCGCCAGGCTCCTCTGTCCATGGGATTCTCTAGGCAAGAATACTGGAGTGGGTTGCCATGCCCTCCTTCAGGGGATCTTCCTAACCCACGGATCAAACCTGCATCTCCTGTCCCTTCTGCATTGCAGGTGGATTGTTTACCACTGAGAATCCAGAAAAGCCCCTTTGATCCATGGTCAAGGAATTAAGATCCTGCTTGGCCAAAAAAATTTTTTTAAAAAGGGAAGCACAATTCTACATATGAGAAATGGTCAAGAAATGCATAAAGGCTGCAATAAATATGGAGCTTGACTTGGAAGTACAAGATGAATGGAGTTTTGTGTGCAGAGGTACTCATGGGAAAGGTTGGCGATTGTGAGTTACTGTGAAGGAGAGGAAGGAGAGAGATGTGGAATTATATGGAAAGTTCTAACACCAGAGACAGATGGCTGTGGTTCGTCATAGATACTGAGATTGGAGGTGGCTGGTGGGTGTTGGAGGTGTGTGGTTTGGTGTCTTCCTTAAGCAGCTCACTTCAGCTGGGCACCATTTTTCTGCATTCACCTTAGTGTTTCTTGCCAAGTAAATTACACCAAGGGCACACAAAATACCCAAAGTTTTCAAGTTGTTCTGTAATTGATTAATCTGTTGGTACAGATCTGTGGTTTAAAAACAAGAGGTGTAGCAGAACTGACTGACGTGGAAATGTGTGTGGCTCCCAGACCTGTGGCTTTTCCATTCAGCTCTCTAGGTAGCCAGGGGTCCCCACTGGGGACTAAATGCATGTGTCCTCTCCACCCAGATTCACATGTTGAAATCTAATCTTTGATGTGATGGTATTGGGAGTTGGGGCCTTGGGGAGGTGATGAGGTCATGTGGGTGGCACCTTCGGGAATGGCGTGGATGCGCTTTAAAAAGACCCATTAGAAAGCTCCCTCATCTCCTCTGCCACCTGAGGACCCAGTGAGAAGCTGGTCCATCTATGAGCCAAGAAATGAGCTCTCACTAGATACCAAATCTGTTGGCACCTTGGTTGTGGGCCTCCCAGCCGCCAGAACTGAAGAAATAGATGTTTGTTTTCTGAGCCATCCAGTCTATGGTGTTTTTTCACAGTAATCTCAGAGGACTAAGACCCTCCCTTGGCTCAAAGCCAGAGGATGGACCAGGGGCCACTTCTAAGACGCCTTCCTCTATGATTTTCGAGTCTCTCACTGAATGGGCTAGGTGACAAAGTATGCCCACCCCTCCAAATCTCTCAGAGGATTAAAGTTATAGGTTTTGTTTCTAATCCTTTAAATATCCCAGTTTTCTTTCTCTGGCTGCTTTAGTATCTTTTCTTCTTCTGGATGTGCTTGTCACGCTTCGGTCTTTCTTCAGACGCCAGGTGACCCTTGAATCTTCACATGTGTTTTAAAAAGAGAAAGTTGGCTGGGAGACTTGCACCCATAGGTGGAGCTTGTGGACTGGCAGGGGTTGATTTTGGGGTGCTCAGGACAGCATTTTGGAGGCCTCTAAATACTAGACTGTGTCTCTATTAGTGGCCTTAGTTCTCCTCGATTGATTCAGTTTAACTGATTTCATGTTTTGCCAGGGGTGCACCACCTGAGTCCTGGAATTCTACATGTGGCCGTCAAGTGGGACGTGGAGGAGCCAAGTGCTCTGTATACAGCATTTCAAAGAAGTCCCCTGTTTTCGCCTAAACCCTGAGTCTGGGTTTCTGTAAGGCCAACCGGCTTCCTCTCATTACTCCCCCTATATCAGCCACAAATCTTCTCTTCAGTCTGGCTTCTGGAGTTTCGTTAAACCTAAACAATGACAGAAATGCTCAGGTCTCTTAAGGGAGGTCAGGTCCATCACACAACACAAGAGACTTTTGAGGTAGGTTTTGAAGGATGAGTAGGAGTTCATGTCATGAACGAGGTGTAAGGGCTTCCCATGCTCACCATGCTGAAGTTGTGAGCAGTCAGCGTCAGGCAGTACCAGACCCTCACAGCTAGTAGGAGTAGAGCAGATCGAAAGTGATCTAAAAACTCTCAGAGTAATGGTTTGCAAAAGCCAAGGCATCTTTGTTCATTAGTGGGGGTGACCCTGGTCTCCAGGACGTTCTGTTGCACAGGTAGAGACTTTTTGCCTTTTGCAGGTCATCACTTCCAGCCTTTGTGGTCACACACAAAAAAAGCCAACACAGTTGGCTGCTAGTTTGGTGAATCTAGGGGCTTCCCTGGTGGCTCAGATGTTAAAGCATCTGCCTGCAATGCAAGGAGATGCAGGTTCAATCCCTGAGTCAGGAAGATCCCCTGGAGAAGGAAATGGCAACCTCCTCCAGTATTCTTGCCTGGAGAATCCCATGGACAGAGGAGCCTGGCAGGCTACAGTTCATGGGGTGGCAAAGAGTTGGACACCACTGACCTACTAACACACACACATGTGGTGAGTCTATCCATCCTTGTCACATATAAGGTGGAGGGGATCTGGCCAGGAGGTGGGGTGAACAGTATTTGATATGAAATAGAAGAGAGGGGTTTATGGCAAGGAGATACACTGACACTGAGCATAGATGTGCAGATTTAAATTCGGAAGGAAGGCTCTTACCAGACATACGCATTGGAGCTGACACTCGGGTGAGCTCTCCTGTGCAGGCATCTCTGTTATTTTCACATCAAAAGCCTATTTTGACAGCAGCAGGAAAGCACAGTCAGTTCAAAGGTATGTAATACAGGCCCGATGAAGGCAATTCCTTCTATGCTAATTTTCTCCTCATGATGATGATAATTTATGTCAGTTTAAAATGAGCAAATTATAGAAAAGATTAAAGAAGCATTAAAAACATCCTGAATTGTTTCACTCTTATCATGGCCTTCAGTTCAGTTCAGTTGCTCAGTCATGTCCAACTCTTTGTGACCCTGTGCACTACAGCACGCCAGGCTTCACTGTCCATCACCAACTGCTGGAGCTAGCTCAAACTCATGTCCATCGAGTCAGTGATGCCATCCAACCATCTCATCCTCTGTTGTCCCCTTCTCCTCCCGCCTTCAATCTTGCCCAGCATCAGGGTCTTTTGCACTGAGTCAGTTCTTCGCATCAGGTGGCCAAAGTATTGGAGTTTCAGCTTCAGCATCAGTCCTTCTAATGAATATTCATTGGCCTATACCATTCATGGCTTATACCGTTAGTATTTCATATGTGCCCTTCACTGTTCTGAGTACCCTCTGCATATTCATTCATGGAATCCACACAACACCCCTAAGAAACTGATACTTTTATCCTTTCTTTCAGGTTGTGGA
Source organism: Cephalophus harveyi (assembly GCA_006410635.1). Lineage (NCBI taxonomy): Eukaryota > Metazoa > Chordata > Mammalia > Artiodactyla > Bovidae > Cephalophus > Cephalophus harveyi. Next base: position 96,351 of record SJYT01033502.1, read on the forward strand.
AACCAAGACACAAAAGGTTAGGGAAGTTGCTCAGGGACAAATGTCCATTAAGTCAGAATTGAAACCCAAGCCCAGGTCAAACCCAAGGTATCTCTCTCAAGATATGTTGCTTTTGTTGTCTAGTTGCCAAGTTGTGTCTGACTCTTCGTGACTCCATGGACTGTAGTCCGTCTGGCTCCGCTGTCCAAGGGATTTCCCAGGCAAGAATACTGGAGTGGGTTGCCATTTCCTCCTCCAGGGGAGTCTTCCCAACCCAGGGATTGAACCTGAGTCTCTTACATCTCCTGCACTGGCAGGCGGATTCTTTACCACTAAGCCACCTGGGATGTGCCGCCCCACCCCCACTAGATGTCTCTTTCTATAATAAAATATCATATGCTTTATATGACATATATGTGTATATATGTATTTCTCTCTTTCTATTTCTGCGACAATTTAAAATCTTTTCCTTGCCAAACGGTGCATCCTGAATGTATCGGTATCATTTAAAAACTTCATTCACAAAGCCACTTCCTTGTGGATTGTTGCTTTGATTACATTAATTAGATCATAAACAAGGCAGCATTGTGTTTACATTTTTTAAATTATATACCTTAAAGCATGAAAATTAATTATCTCGAAAGCTCATAAAATTGAGAAAGATCTTTTTCCCTCTATCTCTTTATAGTTAAACATCTAAGAATAGCCTTTACCTTGTTAAAAAAAAAAAAAAACCACGAAGCACGTGCATACGGCTATTGGAGACTGCATGAAGCCTTCCTTTCTTGTTGGATGTTTCTGTGGTTTTTAACACCGTGACAGGGTTCTGAGTGGTGGACCGTGTAGGCCCTTCAAGCAGGGTCACTTCCTCTTCAGTCCCGGGGGCGGGGGCGGGGATTCCCGCAGCATCGCTCAAGCAGGGCCACCAGGGGGCGCCGGCCTACCTGTCCTTGAAGACCTGGAGACAGGTGGGTTCTGACCTGCCTTGCTGGGGAGTAAGGGCTCAGCCTGGAGGAATAGGTCTGTGACACGGAGCTCTTCCTTCCACCCCATCCATGGTTGTTTTGAACACTGAACCCTGAAGCAGCTGAGAACTCTCGTTGCTGTCTGAGACACCAACAAGAATAATCCCGTCTCGGGCTTTGTCACAAAAGGCAGATGACGTGGGACCCCTTGGATCCTGGCCAAGTCACCTTGTCTAGCAAATGGAAAACCCTGGAAAGAAAATAAAAATCAAAGTTAAAGGGATCTGGCACATATGAGGGGGGGCACCCATGACTTCTTGTCTTCCCCTTTCCAGTTAGGATTTGAGCAGGATTCCCCGATTTCCAAACATCAGTTGCAACCGGAATGTGTAGGAAGATACAGATGAGAGCTGTTGTTTTGCATGATGTCCAGAGGGGTAGGAATGACTTCAGAAGAGAAGTCTGAAAACGAGCCTTTGTGACTCTTGGGGGAAACTTCTGAGCGGGTGTGTCCCCTCCTGTGTGACCCCAGCCAGAGCAGGCTCTTTGGAAGAGCGCGTGCCTCCCCGGGTCGGGGCCACACCTGCTGTCCTCCAGGGGCCACGCGGGCTGCCCAGTTCCCTGGGGCAGAACCTGTGCGCTTCCCTGACCCTTTGTTCTCTGCGCGAGAAGATGTGGTTCCACGCCAAGTACAAAACTTTCATGTTTGAAAAGACTGGGTTTAACTGCTGGTGGTCAGACCAACAGATTGGTATGTACCTGCATGGAGAGCATTCTGACCCAGCAAAACACTTCAGTGCTAAGAAGATGGAAAACCATGGCATTTGCCATCTGACCCAGCAGGAGCCTGGGGCAGATGGAGCTCAACTTGGAAAGTCTGCTGCCGCTTTCTTTTTTTTTTTTTTTCCCTCCTGGTTGTTGTTGTAGCCCCAGGAGCAGATACTGCCTTTGAAACCTTCCTGTGGGCTGGCTTGGCCCGCCTCTGCCTCCCTGGGCAGAGGCTGGGGAACCAGGGTGTCAGGCTGCCCGAATACTTGGCACTGTTCTCGGGGGCATTGAGGGCTCCCTGCATGATCAAAGGCACAGCCCGGGAGGTGGGGGCTCGGCAAGCGCTCGCCCTCCACTGGGCTCAGCCTGCTCCTGGCTGGGTGCTTTCTGGCCGCCTGCAATGACCAGCTTCTTGTAAGGTACAGTGTGTTCGACGTTGGGAATTTTTTTTTTTTTTTTTCCTATAGTTTCTTCCTCCCTGCAAATCTTCCCTGGCTTTATTCTGAAGGCGCTTCTCTCCCCTTTCAGTTCTCCCAGCAGCCAGGGGGTGGCTCCATGCCAGAGCGCCTTAAGGAAGGTCCCAGAGGGAGCACCACCTGGCATTGTGTGGACAGATGTCTGGATGGCGTGGTGCTGCGGTGGTTTTGTGGGGCAGGACCAGCCCTGGTTAGAGAAACAACAGATTAGACAGAAGTCAAACCCTCAGCCTGCTTTTCTTCCTTAAACAACACCTGTGGAGTTTATGAGTTCCTCAAGGGAAAATCTCAGAAATCTGCATGAGAATGGTGTTTCCTGCCAGGAAGACCTCAAAGAGTTTATAGGATGCCATCCAGCAGCCTGAATGCGTTTATGGCCATATCATATATACGGGGCTGACTCTCCCTACGCTCCTTGAGCATCACGCCCACTTTCCTCCTGGAGGGCCCACCAAGGACATGGGAAATGTTGTCTTGAGAGGCCTTTGCTTTTGGTTTTGTTTTCTGAAACTTTGGGCTTGTCAGAGAAAAGTTGTCATTCTTGTGTGTTGGCTGAAAGATTCTTAGCTCTCGCTATAGGGATGAGGGAGGAGGAAGGAACAGGGATCCGTGGCAGCTCAGGTCTGAGCTGGAGTCTGGGAGGCTGACTCTGGGTGGGGCCGGGTCGAATGCCTTCCGAGAGGCCCTGAGGTCAGCAGGGGTTCTGGGAGAGGGCCGTCTCTCAGAAAGGGCCGCCTCTCAGAAAGGGCCGCGTGGGAGGGTCTGAGGTCCTCAGGTGTGCTTTGGGTGTGACTCAGGGCAGAGGCAGATGGCAGAGGGAACGGGAAGACCAACCTCTTGGAGGTCATGGATGGGTTTTCTCTCTTGCGGACTTGAACTCCAGTCTGCACTCCAGGGCACGGCCGTTTTCTTCTCTGCCACGGTGCCCTCTCCACGTGAGGCTTTGCATGTAGCTCGGCGGATGCTTGTGAGGGAACAGAATGTGAGCAAGGGGATGGCTGGAGGGTGCACTGAGCTCCTCTGACATCCCCCGGCCTCTGTCCTCCAGCACTGTGATGGCGACACCACCTCTGGCCTCTTCCTCTTTCTAAGTCCTGTCTCCCTATCATTCAGCCTCCGCGTGAGCCAGGCCTTGTGCCCTCTTGAAGTGAAGTGAAGTCACTCAGTCATGTCCAACTCTTTGTGACTCCATGGACTATAGCCCACCAGGCTCCTCCGTCTATGGGATTCTCCAGGCAAGAACACTGGAATGGGTTGCCATTTCCTTCTCCAGGGGATCTTCCCGACCCAGGGATTGAACCCAGGTCTCCCACATCACAGGCAGAGCCATCAGGCTTTACCCTCTGAGCCACCTTTCAGGCTATGCCCTCTGGAGTCTCAACATATTGCAATATTCTCCTACACTCCTCCTTAGGAAGCCTAGGCAGTCTCTCTCCCAGGCAGTCTGTTCCGGCCGACTTAAAAGTCCTAGCCTGACTCTGCCGGGTTCAATCTGACCGTGTACGCAGGCTCAATCTAGACTGGCCCTCGTCACCCTCTTACACTCGCGCTCCATCATCTGGAAGGACGTGCATCACCAGTCACACATGGGTGTCACCCCCCAGGGTCCCGCCTGCGTGTGTTGCCCACCTCCTGCCCGAATGCCCTTCCTTCTCTCTCGCTGGCAAACCTGTGCTCATCCCCGGACTCAGCTCTTTCCGGAGTCGCCCCGAGACTGATCTGAGTCAGAACCTCCCCTCCCATCTCGTTTCCTTCAGAGCTGCCCTCTTGCCTAAATCCCTGCTGAGGCAAGGGTCACACGGCCTTGTTTACCTGCGCTCTCCTCCCTACCTGTGAGTTTCTGCAGGTCAGGGACTCTGTGGCTTTCACTTCCACCCTGAGCTCCAAGGGGAAATGAAATGTTTCTGCCGTGAATCCAAATTAGACTGTTTAAGCGTTGCAGGTCAAACCACAAATCTAAGAGGGAGGTTCTCTGGTTCTCATGTAGGAGGCAGAGAACAGACACAGAGTTGTTAATCAGTGGCTTAGGACAGACCCAGCTGTCTGACCTCGGGCCTGAGACCTTCCAGACCTCTGGCCGCTTCTTCTCTTTGAGCCCGGGGGTGGCCCCGGGTGGAGGGTGGGTCTCTCTCTCCGGCCGCCTGGGGGTAATGAACAGAGCTGATGGCTGCTCCTTTGGCAGACCTGCTCCCAAGAAAGTGTTCTGGGTTCTGTGGGCAGCGAGTGAGCGTGGTTGCCCTCTGCGGCAGTTGGAGCTCGCGCAGAGGTGGGGAAGGCAAACAGACTCTGTGTGGCTTTGTGGGGGGAGAAACCTGGAGCCTGGTGAGAGTGCTGGGGGGTGGGGGGCAGAAGGGGGAGCCGTGACCCTTGGCCTTGATGTCAGCAGAGGGAAGATCCGGCACAAACAGGGCCCCCGGGGCAGGAGAGTGTTCACGAGGAAAGAACAGAAGTGTACGTCGTGTGCTTGGATGCTCACGGGAAGGGCTCCCCTCTGACCCTGCTTGGGATAGAAGATAACCACGTGAGTTCAGGTAACACCTGCGGCAGAGAGGCATGAGTGAAAGGGAAAGTCGCTCAGTCACGTCCTACTCTTTGCAACCCTGTGGACTATACAGTCCATGGAATTCTCCAGGCCAGAATGCTGGGTGGGTAGCCTTTCCCTTTTTCAGAGGATCTTCCCAACCCAGGGATTGAACCCAGGTCTCCCACATTGCTGGCAGATTCTTTACCAGCTGAGCCACCAGGGAAGCCTGAGAATACTGGAGTGGGTAGCCTATCCCTTCTCCAGTGGATCTTCCAACCCAGGAATCGAACCTGGGTCTCCTGCATTGCAGGCGGATTCTTTACCAACTGAGCTATCAGAAAGGCATTAGGTAATACCCTTTCTGGTTAACATCCCGGGGGCTGAAATGGAAACCTACTCTGTGTCTGCTTGGTTCCTCCCTGGGGCCTTCCGAGGCTGCGTGCGACGCTTTCTGCTTTCCCACAGGACCATGCTCCGTCTCTGCCGTCTTCACTGTAACCTTGAGCACGTGGTCTTTCTCCTCTGCCTCCTCTTAGGACTTATTATATGGGAAATAAAGAAGTGACTGGAACAGTTCCTGTTGTCAAGGAGCTTCACGTCTTGAGAGGAAGGGAGAGAAGCTGTGTGGAAATGATTCCTATCTGCTTGGAAAGGTACATTGCAATCGATGTACCCCTAAAGGAAGCTGGTTTAATTGTTGCTACTGGAATACAGTGAATCAAGGCAAGATCTATGACATTCTAAGTTGACATCTAGAAAGGAGATTTATGAGCAGTGAATTCCAATTTAAGACAGAAAACTAGAATTTGTTAACATCTACTATGTGCCAACAACCCTAGACATATTAGTTCACTTAGTCCTCATTATCCGGAGAAGGCAATAGCACCCCACTCCAGTACTCTTGCCTGGAAAATCCCAAGGACAGAGGAGCCTGGTGGGCTGCAGTCCATGGGGTTGCTAAGAGTCGGGCACGACTGAGCGACTTCACTTTCAATTTTCACTTTCATGCATTGGAGAAAGAAATGGCAACCCACTCCAGTGTTCTTGCCTGGAGAATCTCAGGAACGGGGAGCCTGGTGGGCTGCTGTCTATGGGGTTACACAGAGTTGGACACGACTGAAGCGACTTAGCAGCAGCAGCAGTCCTCCTTATCACTCTGGGAGGTGGTTTGTATTTGTATTATGCTTATTTTAGAATTTTCTTTCTTTCTTTCTTTGGCTGCACGGGTCTTAGTTATGACACACAGGATCTTTTGTTGTGACACATGAGATCTAGTCCCCTGACCAGGGATTGAACCCAGACCCCCTGCGTTGGGAGTGAGGAGTCCTAGCCACTGGGCCACCAGGGAAGTTCCTGTCTTCGTTTTACAAATGAGGAAATCGAGATTCAGAGAGGTTAGGTAACTTACCCAAGGCCACACAGCTCAAAAGGAGCATAGTCATAAATTAAGCTGCTGTTGGTCTTATTCCAAAGTACATGCTTTTTACTACTCAGCAGGCAGATTATGGGGCTTCCCTGGTGGTAAAGAATCTGTCTGCCAGTGCAGGAGACACAAGAGACAAAGGTTTGATTCCTGGGTCGGGAAGATCCCCTGTAGAAGTACTTCCACTCCAGTATTCTTGCCTGAGAAATCCCATGGACAGAAGAGCCTGGAGGTCTGCAGTCCGTGGCACTGCGAAAAAAATCTTAGTGACCAAACAACAACGAGGCAGATTATGAGCACTTCTGCGTTTGAAAGATTGTTTGCAGTTGGTAAAGTCCAGCTTGACCGAATGGTTTAATATCTCACAATCAAAGGGACCTGCAGGGCCGTCTCTGAGAGTCCTGCTGGTTTTGACCTAAGTGGACACTATGGCTTAGAACCCAAGAGCTTGCGCCCAGCACACCGCTGGACTTAAGTCTCCACACACAGAGGGACCCAGCAGACAGGATGCAGGTGAGGGCACGTCCACATGTTAACTGGAGATCTGCGGGGGGAAGGGCTGGCTCTGATGGGTGAGCGGCAGGCTTTATTTTTATGAGCGGAGTGACCAGTGTGCAGCAGCCAGGGATACGCAGAGCTGGGTGTTATCTCAGGAAGTGAGATCCAGCCATTCCAGGAACTAATAACTGTTGTTGACAGATAGGAGCTCTGGGTTTAAGTAGAGGTGCCTCGTTACTTGACCAATAAAAGGCAAAGTGCATGGTGCTCAGAAAGGAACAGCGGAATCACCGTGGACCCAGAGTTAAGCTGGACACAGCACTCTTCAGGGTCCCCAGTCAGGGCTGGTGAGCTTTTTTCTGTTTTAAAGGGTTTTTTATGTGGAGCTTTTTTAAAGTCTTTATTGAATTTATTACAGTACTGCTTCTGTTTTGTTTTCTTGGCCCTGAGACATCTTAGCTCCCTGACCAGGGATTGAACTTGCACCCCCTGCATTGGAAGGTGAAGTCTTAACCACTGGACCACCAGGGAAGAGCTTTTTTTCTTGTTTTTGTTTTTTTTCCTTTTAACATTTATTTATTTAGCTTCACCAGGTCTTAGTTGTGGCACATGGGATCTTTAGTGTCAGCACGTGGGATCTAGTCTCCGGACCTGGGATGGAACCCAGGCTCCCTGCATTCGGAGCCAAGAATCCTAGCCACTGGACCACCAGGGAGACCCCCCTTGGTGAGCTTTTAACGTGAAATGGATTTTCTGCCACTGGGGCAAAACTTTTGATAATTCTATTCTTTAAAAAGTAAACAGATAGAAAAAGGTCACTTCAAGGAAAGGCTGGTGCCAGCATATTTTTCTTTGGAAGGGCTGGAGTCTAGTTTAATCCTTGCTTTAATCTCCAGGAAAGAGCTGATCGGGCTGTCAGAGAGGGGACACTGTCCAGACCCTGGGGGCTGGCTAGCTGGTTGGTTTGTTCTTCCTCTGAAGCTGCAGTGAGCCTGGTTAACCTCCTCCCTCCGGGAGACCTGGCTTCAGGTAGCATTCTTAAAATGCTCTTGATTTTCTCTGTCTGGCTAGAAATGTGTCTTTTTAAGTTTGGGGCTTTTCATTTGCTGAGGCTATGTTTTTTTGTCATGGCAGCCCTCGTTTGGTAAAATGCTACTAAGGAAGAGCCCAAGATTTCTAACCAAAAGGTTTGGCATGTTTGGACAAGTGGACACCATTAATAAAAACAAAGAGAACTTGAGAGAACTTGAAAAAAATGCTCCCTTTTTTGAAATCACTAAAAGCCGATTCACTTGCTTAGGGCCCTTCTAAATCTATAATTGTCTCAAATGTGACATTTTGGACATTCTCTTGAGCTCATCCTGCCTCAGTTTCCAAAAATATAAAATGAGAACCATGCTGTGTGCATTTTTAGGGCCATGGTGATAATGAAATAAATGATAAGCATAAACCAAGAAAAAGGTCTGCACCAAGTGAACCTAGTAATTGATGACTGTTATTTTGATTCTTACGTAAAATGCTCTTGGGGTTTTTGTTGCATTGCTAAAGGAAATGATAAAGATGTGAATGAAGACAATAAATGCTTTTAAATCCCAGACACAATCTCTTCATGCAAAATGAAGACAATAGTGCTTTGGCCACATGACTGCTGGCACAAAATAGATGCTAAACAAATATTGGTTTTCTTATTCTTTCATTCAGATTTGGCCCCTAAATATATGTGTGTGTGCTAAGTCGCTTCAGTCTGACTCTTTGCAACCCCTTGGTCTGTAGCCCACCAGGCTCCTCTGTCCATGGAATTCTCCAGGCAAGAATACTGGAGAGAGTTGCCATGCCCTCCTCCAGGGGATTGTCCAACTCAGGGATCGAACCCACATCTCATATGTCTCCTGCACGTGGGTTCTTTACCACTAGCGCCACCCGTGAAGCCCCATATGTATGCACGTACATACATCTGTCTATTTATAAATTGCATAATGGACTCCAGTATATTCTGTATATTATAAAATGTATGCTGACAAATAATATCATGATTAGAGAAAATAGATATGAACAGGGGCTTTTTTATTTTCTTTTTTGTTCTCCTTGGATGTAATTTTGCATTTATGTGTGCACGCATGCTAAGTTGCTTCAGGCGTGCCTGACTCTTTATGACCCCATGGACTGTAGCCCTCCAGGTTCCTCTGTCCATGGAATTCTCCAGGCAAGAATACTGGAGTGGGTTGCCATGCCCTCCTCCAAGGGATCTTCCTGACTTAGGGATCAAACCCACGTCTCCTATGTCTCCTGAATTGCAGGTGGATTCTTGACTGCAGAGCCACTGGGGAAGCCTGTACTGTATATGTAAACTGTATATGTAAGTACTGTAATAGGGACTTTATAAGGTCAGTCATATGGTTCAGTGAGTATGGGTAGAATCTTCTATGAATGGGTGCCAAGTCTCTTCAGTCATGTCCAGCTGTTTACGGCTCCTCTGTCCATGGGATTTCCCAGGCAAGAAAACCAGAGTGGATTGCCATTTCATCCTCCAGGGGATCGTCCCACCCCAGGTATCGCACACCAGTCTTGTACGTCTCCTGCATTGTTAGGCGTGTTCTTTACCAATAGCGCCACCTGGGAAGTCTCCTGTGAGTAATTGCAGGGGTTTATGGGCTCCCAGAGCACCAACAAGAACGTTTAGCACAAGAGGATGTTTGGTTTTGGGGATGTGTGTCTGCTTAGTCTGGTGAGGCCAACTTTCCAGTGCTGTCCTCTGGAAGTTTGGAAGAATGCTGTAGCTTTCTGAAAAAGTGGGAAATGCCTTGTCACCACTGGCAAAAACCACTAGCAGGTAATGGTAATACAGATTTATAACCCTTCAGCTGAGGATGTGTGAGATTTTCAATTCTGCCAGTTTAAACTTATTAACACCGTGTTTCATGGAAGATTCTTCAAGATGGGCTTTTAATTCCAGACCAGGCACGAGCTATGTGTCATTAGACAGCTGTCCCAACTTCTCTGAGGCTTAGTTTCTTCATCTATAAAGTCAGGATACAGACAGGGAGAGAAATAATGATCTGATAGGACTGTTGCTAAGATTAAAATCTCTGATGCTTACAGTGATGCTTAGCAGGGTGGCTTGCCTTTGCCGGAGGTCTGTAGTTCACCTGATCTTCAACTGCTCTTCTACTTAGATTCTGCGGGACATCTGCCATCAGTTTTTATGACTGCATTTTATTTTTTAAAAGTAATCTTCAGTTTTTAATAAAAATAAACATGCTCTCAGTCCAAAAAATTAAATGTTATAAACTTTAAAATGAAAAGTAGGACTTCTCTGGTGGTCCAGTGGGGGAGGACTCTGTGCTTCTGTTGCAGGGGACACAGGTTCAGTCTCTGGCCGGGGAAGTCAGGGCCCACATGGCGCTCAGTGTATAATGTCTGTATTTCTTAGTGCATATACAAGTTATGTTTATACTATAGTTTATTAATGTGCAATAGCATTATGTCTAAAAAATGTATGTACCCCAATTAAAAAATACTTTATTGCTAAAAAATATTAACCATTATCTCAGCCTTCAGTGAGTTAGAATCTTATTGCTGGTGGAGGGTTGGAAATATTGTGAGAATTACCAAAAATGTAACCGAGACAGGAAGTGAGCAAAGCCTGTTTTTTGTTTTTATTTTTTATTGATGTATAGTAAATCTACGCGGTTGTGTTAGTTTCAAGTGTACAGCAAAGTAATTCAGTGATATGCATATATATATATATATATATGTATATATATATATATATATATATGTTCTTTTTCGGATTGTTTTCCATTCTAGGCTATTACAAGATATTGAGGAGAGCTCCCTGTGCTGTGTACTAGGCCCTTGTTGTTTACCTAGTTTATATATAGTAATATGTTTATGTTAATTGCCACTCCTAATTTAACTCCACCAGGCCTCCTGCCTCCAGGTATTCCCTCCAGTTTTATTCCAAACATCTCTGTCCACCTGACCTGCTTAAAACATGACCTTTATCATTATAAATCCCTCATTCTGAACCCTCAGGGTTGTCACCTACTAAAGCAGTGGGCTTCCGTGGTGGCTTAGCAGTAAGGAACTCACCTGCCAATGCAGGAGACCCAGATTCGATCCCTGGATTAGAAAGATCCCCTGAGAAGGATATGGCAACCCACTCCAGTATCCTTGTCCACTGGAGAATCCCGTGGACAGAGGAGTCTGACAGGCTGTGGTCCATGTGGTTGCAAAAGAGTTGGACATGACTACATATAAGCACCTGAATGCAGAGTTCCAAAGAATAGCAAGAAGAGATAAGAAAGCCTTCTTCAGCGATCAATGCAAAGAAATAGAGGAAAACAACAGAATGGGAAAGACTAGAGATCTCTTCAAGAAAATTAGAGATACCAAGGGAACATTTCATGCAAGGATGGGCTCGATAAAGAACAGAAATGGTATGGACCTAACAGAAGCAGAAGATATTAAGAAGAGGTGGCAAGAATACACAGAAGAACTGTACAAAAAAGATCTTCACGACCCAGATAATCATGATGATGTGATCACTAATCTAGAGCCAGACATCTTGGAATGTGAAGTCAAGTGGGCCTTAGAAAGCATCACTATGAACAAAGCTAGTGGAGGTGATGGAATTCCAGTTGAGCTGTTTCAAATCCTGAAAGATGATGCTGTGAAAGTGCTGCACTCAATACAGTACTTTGGCCACCTCATGCGAAGAGTTGACTCATTGGAAAAGACTCTGATGCTGGGAGGGATTGGGGGCAGGAGGAGAAGGGGACGACCGAGGATGAGATGGCTGGATGGCATCACTGACTCGATGGATGTGAGTCTGAGTGAACTCCGAGAGATGGTAATGAACAGGGAGGCCTGGCGTGCTGCAATTCATGGGGTCGCAAAGAGTTGGACACGACTGAGCGACTGAACTGAACTGAACTGAGCCACCAAATAACCACAGTAACGACAAAGCAGAGTCTAATTTTTACACCCACTTTTGTTTTTTTCCACCATAGTTCCATCTTCACTACTTGTCAAAAGCCCTCATTTTCTTTTTCTAGAGCATGTCTGTATTCGTGGAGCTTTCTTGCCTTTGTACCCTCCCGTTTCTTTCTCAATTGCTGGTCTCAATTTTTGGCCAAAAATACCCTACTCTTTCTTTTGGCCTATTTTGGGTACCAGCCCCTTTGAACCACTCAAGTTCTCATTGATTCCCCCAAAGACCTCCGCTCCCCCACCTTACGTTGTAGAGATTATGGACGATAGTACTTTTTGTCACTTGTCATTTATGATATGATCTGACATTCTTTTAATTTATTTGGCTCCATCTGATCTTAGTTGTGGCATGCAGGATCTTTAGTTGAGGCCTGTGGGATCTTGTTCCTGGACCAGGAATTGATCCCGGGGCTTCTTGCATTGGGAGTGCAAAGTCTTAGCCACTGGACTCCCAGGGAAGTCCTGATCTGAAATTCTAGTCTTTTGACATGCCTGTTCCATTTAGCTAGAAATGAATGATCCTGCCCTGACTACCAAGTGCTCTGCTAGGCACCTTCATCTTCTGTCTCTTGTATACCCCATGATGACCAGGCGGTCCTTCAGAGTGCCCATTTTACAGATGAGAATACCGAGGCCCAGTTTCTCGCTTTCTCTCTCTCCATCTCACACCAGGCATCTGTGCATTAAGATGAAGGCCATGATGATGGGCACAGCTTCGGATTCTGTGGTTGAAGAGCATCGCCCACCAGTGTTGGGAAGGGCTGGGCCAGGCAGGCAGCAGAGGGATGGGGGGAAAGGAAGCCCCTTGGTTTGCAGACTGGAGTCACTGCGGCAAGACAATATTGTAGAGGCACTGCCCAGGGAGCAGTGGTCAGAGCCCAGCCCTGGAGGTCACAGGTGTTGACCTGGATCCACAAAGCACAGAGGAGGGGTTCGGCTTTGGGATTTGGCCCTGAGTGAGGCTTTTCTCTCTCCTGACTTCTGACTCCCCCATCTGATGGTTGGGGGTTCCTCGCAGGCCAGCGAGCCCCAGCAGGGCCGGGAACTCAGCCTACTCTGCCTCTGATCCCAGGCTCTGCCCCCGGTGGGTGGTCTCATCTGTGAGCTGGAGCACTGCTGGGGTGGGTAGGAAGTTCCCACGCCGCTCGACGGTGGTGCAGTGGGACGAGCAGCAAGGGCCACGGCGTTGTCAGATGGTTCTCACAACTCTCCCTCTGTCCTCAGTTCCCAGCACTTGCTTCGGCTTTCAAATGCCTCGTTGAATTGGGAGTGGGGTCAGTTTCTCTCTCCCTCTGTGCTTCTAGACTTTAAAGCTTTGGTGTGTGCTTAGGGTTGTAAAATGAAATTTCCACTTTTTTGAGTGTGAGCACTCTTTCCTGTTTTGTCCCTTTTGTGTTTCTCCCTCCCTTCCCCAGCCCCTTCTCCACCCCCAATTCTGTTTTCTTTCCACAGACTTCTTGCAGGTTGCTTATCATCTCCGAGGCTAAGATTCGGAACCCCATCTTTAAACTGGGCTTCATAATATCGCTCACGCGTGCTGAGCAACGGAACAGTGTTCGTTTTCTTTCTTCCTCTCTATGGCTCTGTCCACACCAGGCATTGCTCTATCTTAACCCCTGGAGTCCTCCAGGTTCAAGGTACCGATCGGGCGTCTGGTGCACAGGACCTTGGGAAGGAAGAGATGTTCTGCATGCCCTGAGCGTTTCTTTCAACCCTCGAGCATGTTTCTGTAGGCCTCCTCGTAAAACGGGCCGGACTTAAAGCTGCTTTCTGTGCATTAAGCTCTTCAGACAAAGATCTATAGAAACAGGAGCCGTTCGTGATGTTAATTGGCGGCGGCTTTCCATGGACCACCCAGAATGGAAATGCAGGCAAGGGCCCCCAGATGTGGCCAGGAATCCCTCTTCCTTGGATTGAAGGATGCAGCCAGTCAAGAGGAAACGCAGACGCAGAGCCCTGGAGCCTCTTCTGACTGTTCCGGTGGCTCGGCTGCCCTCTGTCTTTAAGGAGCACGTTCTTTTTGTTGGGGCTAATTCCTGTAGCAACCCCTCCCACCAGCTCATTTCCCCAGGCTGTAAGCTGGGGCTGACCAAGGAGGTGTGGCAGAGCAGGGCGGGGAACCTGTGCTCAGGAGTTATTGCTGTAAGCAGGAAGTGTTTAATTGTTTCCATTTACTGTTAGTTGGAAGAAGGAAGGCTGGACCTTTCCTCCAACAGAAGCAGAAATCAGCCTGAGGACTGATTTCACAAGGGGAACCAGAGCTCCTTAGGGCACCAGTGGTCCTGTCTTGAAATTGCTCGGCCGCCTATAGTAGGCACGAGGACTCAGAGACTCTCCTACCTACATCTTAAGTCAACGTGATCTGTGAGGTGGTGCCTGGCATGTGAAGCCAGTCTCACAACTAGTGCGGCTGGCTGTGTGTCACTGTAACGAAGCAGGAAGCCACTGTCCTGAGGTCACGTCGGGGCTGGCATCTGCTGCCGTTTTTTCAGCCTCACCAAGCAGCTTGCAGGATCTTAGTTCCCTAACCAGGGATCGAACCCGTGTCCCCTGCTGTGGAAGCACAGAGTCCTAATCGTTGGACTCTCAGAAAATTCCCCATCTTGTGCTATTTAAAGTCAAATATCACTTTAAGAATCAACGTACACACGAAATAGATGAGAGCATAGAAAAGTTGAATAATCTATTTTCATCCCTTTAAGAGAGTTTATCTTTTCTTATATGATAGCAGATTTGTAAAAATCCATCCAGCATCTGTCTGAAAGAAACCCTTAACAAATTTCAAAAGTAGTTTTTAAAGCCCATGGTTGTGATTATCCAATGAAAATTAAAAATACATAATATAAGGCTAATCCTTCTTCCTCTCAAATTTTGACTGTTTAGAAATTAAGCCTACATTTCTGGATAACTACTGGGTCAAAAAGGGAATCAAAAGGGAGATCATAAACTATCCAAAAAGAAATGAAAGGGGACCTCTTTACACTAAACCTAGGGGTCACAGCATAAAAAGCACTCAGGGGAAAATGTATAGCCTTAAATATCTTCACTATCAAAGCAGTCATATGGAAAATAAACATGAGGATAAAGTAATCATTTTAAGAAGTTTGGTAAAAAGTATAGCATGTTAAACTAAAAGGAAACAGGGCAATCTAAACAAAAGACTAAATGAAATAGAAAATAAACAGAACACATTAGAAAGGAATAAACATTTAAATGCCAGTTCTTGGCCAGGACTAAATATAGAAATTTAACCATATGTCTGATCCCAGAGAAATGTCTGCATGAGTATCTGAACCTTCCCTCAAGGGAATGCGATGCAACCATTAAAATGGTTCTGACAGCCTTTGTAAGAGGATTGGGGGAAATGTTTATGTCAAATGAGAAGAGCAGAATCAGAAAGTTTATCATAGAGTGATAGAGCCATGTGGATACAGCCTTCCATGTCCCTCCTGTTTCCCAGGAATTAAATCTGCAAAGAGTACATCAGAGTATCAGAGAGAATGGAGTATTGACAAGTGCTCAACACGGAGGCAGGGTGCAGACATTGTCTGATGGAAGGAAGGACCACATCCTATATGATTCTATTAACGTGTATCTACAGACATTAGCGGAGAAGGCGATGGCACTCCACTCCAGTACTCTTGCCTGGAGAATCCCATGGACAGAGGAGCCTGGTGGGCTGCCGTCTATGGGGTCGCACAGAGTCGGACACGACTGAAGCGACTTAGCAACAGCAGCAGCAGCACAGACATTAGGTGACTGGCTGGGGCTGGAGGATCGGGGACTTGAGGGTGACAGCTAAAGGGTATGAGGTTTCTTTTGGGGGTAAGGACAGTGTTCTAACATCAATTATGTGATGCTTGTACCACATGTGAGTATACTAAAAACCATTTATTTGCACCCTTAAAAAATTGAAGTATAATTTATTTACAGTGTTGTGTTAATTTCTGATGTATAGCAAAGTGATTCAGTTATACACATATATATATTCTTTTTCATATTCTTTTCCATTATAGCTCATTACAAGATATTGTTATATATAGTTCCTGGTAGGAACTTGATTGGAGAAGGCAATGGCAACCCACTCCAGTACTCTTGCCTGGAAACTCACATGGTCAGAGGAGCCTGGTAGGCTGCAGTCCATGGGGTCGCAAAGAGTTGGATACGACTGAGCCACTTCACTTTCACTCATACATTGGAGAAGGAAATGGCAACCCACTCCAGTGTTCTTGCCTGGATCCCAGGGACGGGGGAGCCTGGTGGGCTGCCGCCCATGGGGTCGCACAGAGTCAGACACGACTGAAGCGACTTAGCAGCAGCAGCTTTACGGTAGGACCTTATTGTTTATCTGTTTTATGTGTAACAGGTGAATGGGATGGTAAGTGAATTAGAACTTAAGCTGCTACAAAAAAAAAAAAAAAATCACATTGATTATCACATTGATTATTGGGGCATGGATGCAATGATTTTCCTCCAGGTTTTCCACCCTCTTCTGTAATTCCCAGATTTCCAGATGTAATTCTGTATCACTTGTCTTATGGAAACCACGATAAAGTAATAAACACTGTAAAGCAAGAATGTTGCTAATTGGCCTTTTAGCAGAGGAGGCGGTGATGGGCAATCTGCTAACCTTCCTCCTGGGAAGGTGAGCGGAGGCTGGGTCCAGTAATCCTGAAATCGGGGACTGGTTGTCATGGATCGCTGCGTTGTCGGCTGCCGTCACACACAGAAAGTGGCGCAGGGCTATTCTTCTGCAAGTCAAGGAAAAGAAAGCGTTGTTTTTGTCTGGGGTCTCTCAAAAGCAGGATCACCTCTCAGGGAGAAGCTGGGGGCGTTGCTGTGAAACCTGTGGACGACTGAGAGCCCGTTTCTAGTAAAATCTCCTAAGAGGTGTCAGACTCTGCTGAGTGCTAAATTAGGGAAAGCTGTTACTTATATAACTTCCTGTAATTGCCCCGCAGAAGCAGTCCCTGAAAGCCGCCCGCTCCTCCTCTTGGCTGAGTGGGGGATACGGAGCCCTCCCTTCCTGGCAGCCCGGATCTCTTCTACCTTTGGGCTTCATGCTCGGGGGTCAGGCTTTTTAACAGAAGCTGAAATGCCATTTTAAACAGAAGACTCCTCTGTCTCTTTTGAAGATGGGAAACTCGTACGCTGGACAGCTGAAGACCACGCGGTTCGAGGAGGTCCTGCACAACTCCATCGAGGCCTCCCTGCGCTCCAACAGCCTGGTACCCAGGCCCATCTTCTCCCAATTGTACCTGGAAGCAGAGCAGCAGCTTTCCGCTCTAGAAGGTAGGAGATGTTTCTGTGCCCTTCACTACCGTGTGTGGGAATGTTCAAGATGGGACTTGAAACTCTTTCCTCTTCCACTTGGTGTAGCAACTGTTGGGTCTGGCAGAATGGAATTATTAGGAAACAGAAAGTTGCATATGCATCCTTACTTGGCTAAAACTCAGATTTAAGTCTCAGCCATCAAGTTGCAAGGAATGAGATGATTCATTGGACTAGTAGGAGAAAGAAAGGCCGGTGTTAACTTGTTCTCAATTGGTTGTTACTTAAACTCATGAAAAGTTTTGATGGTCTGACTTGGATAAGTAAGTCATTTTAACATATTTTTGACCCTCAGTTATATATATATATTTTTCCTCTGTGATTTGTGGCCCTATCTTTGCAAAGGAGTGTAAGTACTTTTCCATGTGATAGCAGTAATGAAAGCCCTCTAGAAACTGTTAAAAGCCAAGAATAAACCTTTATGAGTTTGATGTGTGCCAGCAATAAATTATCTTCGAGCGTGGGGATAAGTTTGGGGTTTACTTAATTATCCAGAGAATAAACTGATTGTATTTTTCAGTCTTCAGTTTGTATTTTTTATGGTCACGCATCTTCATGTCCAAAGTTGCCCCACCCCATTATTTATTGCTGAAGTTGTTGTTTCTGTCACTTGTCTTCCACTTGAAGTTACCTGCAGACTTCGCTTAGCTTTTGAAGTGAAAGACGGCTGTGGTTTACAATAAAAATGAACTGAATTAAGGAAGCCTGCAACGTACCAGGTCCTGTCTTAGGGTGGTCGTGGTGTGTGCCTAAGTCCCTATGTGTGTATGGTTGTGTGTGCAAGGTGGGCATGGGGAAGGTGGGCTGGGGATGGTTGCATTTCCCAAGGGAAAATGAGGCACAAAGGTCCTCATGATATCTGATTGTCCCTCTCTAGGAGGGAGGCTTTCCTGTGTCACTCTTTAAAGCATTTTTACAAAATTAATCTTGCAAATAGCAACAGCCAAGGACCTAAAGGAACTGGCTCTGGGTCTGAGAGAAAGTAGATTGTGGTCAAAAGCAGGAGTCAGGAAACCCAAGGGTTCTCTGGCATTCACATCCAAGTACCAATGATTTCTGGCCCAGGAAGTTTTACTGTGACACCAGGGGGCATTTGAGGAATAACTGGGGCATCTTTTACAGTCCATGTTTTTGACTAGCTGAAAGACTTGTGAAATATGTGTTAAATGATCATTGTTAACTTCTTACAGTATCAAAAGGCTTAGCTGCTTGTGGTAAATGAACAGTAGTACTCATGAAAGTACTCATGGTCAGCCCTTCTCGTTTGTGATATGAAAACCAGCGCAGGCCCTCTCTATCATTTTCCCATTTGTCTGGCAAACAGCATAGAGAGACCCTCCCGGATTTTGTTTCTCTAGCACTGGGAGGAGTGGGGAGGAGGGTTGGCGAAAAGGAGGAGGTGGTCGATTTGCTAAATGTGCCCATCAGTCGAGCTCCTCAGCTTGAGCCCCTGGTTTCTGCGTCATAGAAGGTGGTGCAGAGGGTTTGTTTGGTCTGTCTGTCTCTGTCGGGATCTCTTATCTTATTGCTGTCCTTCCTCAGACAGTAACATTAAGGATGCTTTTTATGACCAGGGCGCTGGTATCCCAAACACCCCTACATCTGTTAACATTTTCTCTATTTGCAAGAGCAGTTCAGAGGGGCCCTGTTACTTTGTTCTCCAAATTAAGGGTATGACCTTTCCTAACAAGGAAGAAACCTTTTTATGTATTATTATTATTTTTTTTTAAAGGAAGGCCAAACAAACCAAACAAATACACCCTTCAAATTTGGGATAAGTGTTTATTAAACAAGATACAGGTAAATTCCTGCCATCCCACCCACTCAGAACGTCACACAGTTTCTTCTCATGTAAAGAAAACAAAATTTATTCTAAAACATCAATACTTTCATACACCATGGGGTGAAGTGCTGTCACGGCGTCTCTAGATTCCCATGGTTGAGTTTTAAGATCCTAAGCTCCCAATACAGTTGGTTTTATCTAAGGCCATTTTAAAGCCCTCATTCTGCCAGAAGACTTTGGTAAACAGTCTGGTTTAGTCTGGCCCTGGTTAGGAAGTCTCCTCAGGCTTGCTGCTGGCTGACAGATTCCATCAAAGACCCTGGAATGTCTGATGTAGACCTTTGACCTCTAATCCCACTTTCTTAGCGGAAAGCGGATTCTTGGCAGCCACTGGATTTTGAGCCCTTTCTTTGACTTTCGGAGCCTTAAGACCCTCCTCTTTCGTTCTTTCCGAGAGTCTGCATTCCTGCTCTTTTTGGTTGAACAGAATAAACATGCAGACATTCCTGTGCATGCCCTCCGAGCTCCGAAAGCTTGGCTTTCTTTTACCTTTTCACTCTAATTGTTGGCTCTTTGCTGTCCCCCTGCTGAGCCCTTGGTGGCTGAGACCCTGGTTCACAGACTAATCTTGATTTTGCAGAGCCTTCCAAGCCACCCACTCCGTAGGCGGCTGAAGGGTGGTTTGAGCCCCCGTGGGGACCGTGCTGCATGGGTGGCACTTGGGGTCTGGGCGTGACTCTATGCCTTCTGCTAAAACCAACCACGCCTGCATTTAGTGGCAGGAAGGAAGCCTCTAAAAGAGGCTCTGGTGTTTATCCCTTCAACTCCCTTTGTGTTCTTCCTGGGTAATCTTTTTACAGTCTCCCCACCACTTCTGTCTCCTCCAGTCCTAGAGGGAGGGAGACACCAGGAATTTTTGCTTACTTCCTGCTGTGACCTTCCCAAGGTCATGGGCCTGGGCTGGCCCGAAATGTTCAGTTTCTTCTGCCTCTTGTCCTTCCGGCACCTTTAAAATAGGGCTTCCCTGGTGGCTCAGATGGTAAAGAATCTGCCTGCAATGCAGGAGACCCAGCTTTGATCCCTGGGTCAGGAAGATCCCCTGGAGAAGGGAATGACTACCTACTCCAGTATTCTTGTATGGAGAATCCCATGGACAGTGGAGCCTGGCGGGCTGCAGTCCGTGGGGTTACAACGAGTTGGACATGACTGAGCGACTAACACCTTTAAAATAGTGATCACCCTGAGGTTATGCTCCCATTGCGCTGTGCTGATTAAATCACCCTTGGAATGTTCTGTGCAATGCTGAGGGCTGTATTTCCCCAAAGAGACTGTCACAGCTCAAGGTGACCTTCTATAACCACCTCATCTTAAAGAGGCAGGATCTGACACACAGAGAGGTTAAGTAACTTTCCTGGGGCCACACAGACAATGGCAGATCCAGGGACTAAACTGGAGTTCCCAGATTCCTGGTCCGTTTTTCTGTTGCACATGATTTCATCATTAACTGGAAAACACGTCACGCACTGAATGGATGGGTTGAGAGCCAAGGGAGGTGAGAGTAGAAGAAGTGGCTGCAAAGGGGCTGGCACGGGGGGAAGAGACAGAAGACGCAGGAGAGAAAGAAGCAGCTGTCCTCGGCCTCAGGTGTCTAAGGATGCTTGTAGCAGCCCTGTTGTGTGAAGAAATCTGGGAGCTATTTATTAAATACTTTAGTGAAGTAGTGAAGTCGCTCAGTCGTGTCCGACTCTTTGCGACCCCGTGGACTGTAGTCTACCAGGCTCCTCTGTCCATGGGATTTTCCAGGCAATAGTCCTGGAGTGGGTTGCCATTTCCTTCTCCAGGGGATCTTCCCAACCCAGGGCTCGAACCCGGGTTTCCCGCATTGTAGACAGATGCTTTACCATCTGAGCCACCAGGGAAGCCATTTAAAGATAGGCAATTTGAGAAAGACTTTTTACCCAAAACATCTCTTAAAAAAAGTTTGAAAACTCACTGATGTGAAACCCTTTTTCTCTAGTAGGCTGGGTAAATAAGGGATGTATGTGTGTGTGTGTGTGTGTGTGCACGTGCGTGCTCTGTGTATACGCCCAACAGTTGGGAATTACAATGATAACGAAAAAAAACAAGAACAAACTTTTTGGCTAATTCAATGGTTTCCTGAGTGCTGCCTCTGTGTGTGTGAGACATTCTGCTTGGGGCCTGGATTCCTGAATAACAGCAGCACCCCCGGCCCCCCAGGAGCTGACCATGTGGGGAAGGCCAGCTCCTCTGCTGTGGAGATGGAGAGCAGGCACGAGGAGAGTGGGGTTTCCTTGGCCAATTGCTGGCTCTCCTGGCCCGTTCCACATTTGTCATTAGTCCTAAAATACTATTTCACTTAAAAAGAAAAGTTTCCTATAGTCATAAAGTCGCTGAGAGGGCCTGGCCCTGTGCTGGTTCGTTTTGTGTGTGTGACAACTTCTGGTGTGTTTATATTTCTAATAATGTATACATCTAGTTTTCCTTTGGGGATAAATAACAGCATATAGTTTGACTCCTGTCTTATTCAACGTAAAGGCCTTTCACGCTGTATTTCAGGTTCTAAACCAAGTGATGCAGTTTAGGACAAGGACAGCAGCTTGGGCACCAGATACAGCTGGGAACAGGCTGGCTGTGCTGCTTAGCAGGTGGTTGAATCACTGGGTCTCTCTGAACCTCGGTTTCCTTACCTGTAAAATGGTCCCTGGGTTACACTGTGGTTCCTCCCACACAGCTGTTGTTGGAGTGCCTGCTGTGTGCAGACTTCATAGTCAGTCCTTGTCAGCAACTGTATACATACCGAGCCCTGTTGCTCATGCAGATATGTGCAGCTGTGAGCGCTGGGAGGGGATGTGGACCTGTATTTGAAGTCACAAGGCCAGGCTTGGAGCCAGAGTCTGTGACCTTGGGAAAGACATCCGGTCTGAGTGAGCCTCGCCCCTCGCCCCTCGTGAAGAAGGGCGATAGTGCTCGGCTTAAACAGCGTGTCTCTGAGGACTGGTTAATTCCTAACTAACTGGGGCTCACTGTGTATTTACTCCTGCCCTGGTCATCACTCCGCTATTTCACGTCTAGGTGGAAGCCGAGCGGACAATGAAGAAGAGGAAGAGGAAGGGGATGGGGCGCTGGAACAGAACTGTCCCCCAAACCCCTACCAGATGCACCCCCCGCCTGAAGGATGCTGCACCACAGACGGTGAGATGCCCGCTGGCCTGTGTGCTGAGAGCCCCCGAGCTGTGAGCTGAGCCCATGTCCCCAAGATGATGGATGAAAGGGAACCACCCCATACTTGAGAGCCAGACCTGGCTCCATCCTGGCACCCCCAACGTCAGAAGCTTTGAGTAAATGACTTAGCTTCTCTGAGCCTCGATTTCCATGTCTGCAAATTAGGGGCAGGACCACCTGCCCAAAGATGATCAAATGAAAGCCTTCAGGGCTTCTCCCACTCGGTGCCTCACACCGTGGGCACTACTCCCCGCTTCCTGCTTTGCCCAGGAGCAGACGGGAGGACTAAAGCTGGTGCCTTGAAAATGGTAAAGCAGACCTCCCTGGAGGAGAATCTTACTAAGGTATAAATATCTTACGGGTTTGCAGGGAAGGCCTCGGGGTCTCAGAGTTCACATTAGCCCACGTCATCCCTGTTGGTCATTAAAGATGGAAAAACACAGGGCGTGGGGCCACTTGTGTCTTCAAGGAGAGAGAGGCCCAGAAAAGGTCCATCCAGATAAATCTCGGCTGTTTCTCTCTTCTTCCTTTTTTCCCTAAGTATTTTGGACACTTAATTTTAAAATAAGAAGCATGTTTAAGGGCTTCCCAAGTAGCACTAGTCGTAAAGCATCAGTAAAGAGATGAGGATTTGATTCCTGGGTTGGGAAGTCCCCTGGAGGAGGGCATGGCAACCCACTCCAGTATTCTTGCCTGGAGAATCCCATGGACAAGAGGGGACTGGCGGTCTAGAGTCCATGGGGTCACAAAGAGTCAGACTTGACTGAAGCGACTTAGCATGCGCACAGATGTTAGATGTTTAAACGGTCTGAAATACAAAAAGTTCAAGTGTGTAGAGTCCCCCTCTGCTGATGTGACTTCTCTGAGACCATCGTTACCAGGTTGTCAGCCTGAATTCCTGCCCTCGTACACGTTAAGTGCAGGGTGGAAAAAACATCAAATTACTCACAGTCCCTTATGGATTTTTCATCCACATTTTAATTTACCATCACTTGTCTACCCATTTCTCCAGTTGACTTTCATTTGTACATTCATGTATGTGTATTGTATGGTAACACCAGTAGTCATAAATATAGCAAATAGTTAAGTGTCATGAATGATGATGGTTACAATTTGATCTCTCAGAATTACTTCTATTCATTTTATTTTTTAATTCTACTCAGTCACTTTATTGTTGTGAATCATGGTAACTGGCAAATGAAGCACATGTAAGGATAACATACCTAATAATGTTCTCAGAATTAATTTTAGAGTTAGCCTGGTCCAGGGGTGAGGGTGGTTGCTGACAAAATCCAGACTATTTTCCTGCTTTGCCCGCGTGGATCCTGGTTGTATGGGGGTGCTTGCTGGACAGCGTGTGAGCCCTGTCCGTCTCTCCTAGGGTTCTGCCAGGCCGGGAAGGACCTGCGTCTGGTCTCCATCTCCAGTGAGCCCATCGACATCCCTGCGGGCTTCCTCCTGGTGGGTGCCAAGTCCCCCAGCCTGCCTGACCATCTCCTGGTGTGTGCCGTGGACAAGAGGTTCCTGCCGGATGATAACGGGCACAATGCCCTTCTTGGTGAGTTCCTCCTGGGCTCTGCCCTACAGCTCAGGCTGCATGATGGGTGGGGACAAGGAGGGCCACTGGTCCCCTTGAAAGACAGGCCATCTTTCGGCCTCTGCATCAGCACGTCCCACAACCCCATTCATTCCTCATTCCGTGGCCTATTTCTTTGTGGAATGGAATGCAAATGAGATTTGTTTTAAAATATGACTACCTGGAGCTTTCCCTGGTGGTCCAGGGATTAACAGTTTGTACTTCCAGTACAGGGGATGTGAGTTTGATCCCTGGTTGGGGAACTACATGATACCGTGTAGCATGGTCAAAAAATAAATGAATAGTGTAAAAATAAAATGTGACAACTTTCCTATAGAAAGCCTATCAGTTAGTACTACTTTTTTTTGGTAAATGTGTTCATTAGAACTTTCCTAAGTGCCTACCTGTGTTGGGAATGTAATCCAGACCCCATCCGAGATGCTCTCGGAGGCCAGCAGACGCGTGGCAGGAGGAGAATAAGGCTGAGCGTGTGTCCCCCTGACCAGGACAGTCCTGTTTCAAGTGACTGCCCGGCACCCTCTACCGTTCTCTGCTTTACCTTTTGCCTCTCACCAGTCAAGGTCGCCTTGGACCTGTTAATGAACTTGCCTGAGGGTGTGTGAGTAAAAGAATGTGGCCAGGATTCAGACTCAGGTCTTCCTGGTTCTGTATGGTACCTTTAACTACTGCACCCCACAGTTACTCAGTGGGTCAGGGTCAGCCTAGGGAAGCTGTGGTTTTGACCTTTGGAACCACCTCTGGCCCATGAGTGCATGGCCAGTGCATGAGTCAGTGCACGATGTCAGTGCAGAGTCGAGGCCAAGCCATACCAAGCCTGTCTCCTGTTGGTTCAAACATTTATTGAGCTCTTACTGAATGCCCGACCCTGTGCTCAGCACGCTCCCCCATCAGTGAAGCAAAATCGGGGAAGACATGAGGTTCGGACCGAGAGCTCAGTGAGCTGGCTCCAGCCCCGTGTCTGATCACAGGCTGCTGTGTGACGTGGGCCTCCGTGTCCTCGTCCAGAGAGTGGGCAAGTGCTTTCCACATGGCCCCTCACCTGGCCTGGCATCTCCTTGGCAGGAGAGCTGGGCAGACAGGAGGGTTGGTAATGATCTGTCTAGCTGAGATGTAGCCTCAGAAATAATCTTCATGGCAGAAGCAATTTTGATCATGAGAGCTTATTAGAAAAACTTCTAGGTTAAACTTCTCCTGCTGGTCCCAATTCCTTCTGTGCTTTCCCCGTGGACAAACATTTAAACCTCAGTTTTACACTTGATATGCCCCCAAATCTGGGTAGGTAAAAACACTTTCAGTTCAGTTCACTTGCTCAGTTGTGTCCGACTCTTTGCAATCCCATGGACTGCAGCATGCCAGGCCTCCCTGTCCATCACCAGCTCCCGGAGTTTACTCAAACTCATGTCCATTGAGTCAGTGATGCCATCCAACCATCTCATCCTCTGTCGTCCCCTTCTCCTCCTGTCTTCAATCTTTCCCAGCGTCAGGGTCTTTTCCGATGAGTCAGTTCTTTGCATCAGGTGGCCCAAGTATTGGAGTTTCAGCTTCAGCGTGTCCTTCCAGTGAATATTCAGGACTGATTTCCTTTAGGATGGACTGGTTGGATCTCCTACACACTTTCAGTTCAGTTCAGTTCAGTCACTTAGTTGTGTCCGACTCTTTGCGATCCCATGAATCGCAGCACGCCAGGCCTCCCTGTCCATCACCAACTCCCGGAGTTCACTCAGACTCACGTCCATCGAGTCAGTGATGCCATCCAGCCATCTCATCCTCGGTCGTCCCCTTCTCCTCCCGCCCCCAATCCGTCCCAGCATCAGAGCCTTTTCCAATGAGTCAACTCTTCGCATGAGGTGGCCAAAGTACTGGAGTTTCAGCTTTAGCATCATTCCCTCCAAAGGAACCCGAGGGCTGATCTCCTTCAGAATGGACTGGTTGGATCTCCTTGCAGTCCAAGGAACTCTCAAGAGTCTTCTCCAACACCACAGTTCAAAAGCATCAATTCTTCGGCGCTCAGCTTTCTTCACAGTCCAACTCTCACATCCATACATGACCACAGGGAAAACCATAGCCTTGACTAGACGGACCTTTGTTGGCAAAGTAATGTCTCTGCTTTTCAATATGCTATCTAGGTTGGTCAAAGCTTTTCTTCCAAGGAGTAAGCGTCTTTTAATTTCATGGCTGCGGTCACCATCTACAGTGATTTTGGAGCCCAAAAAGATAAAGTCTGACACTGTTTCCACTGTTTCCCCATCTATTTCCCATGAAGTGATGGGACTAGATGCCATGATCTTAGTTTTCTGAATGTTGAGCTTTAAGCCAACTTTTTCACTCTCCAGTTGCACTTTCATCAAGACCTTTAGTGGATATTTACTGAGAACATTTTATGTCTGAGTCTCTGTGCAAAGGACAGAAGGTGAGTCTCTGTGCAAAGGACTGAAGGATGGAGGTGGGACAGCAAGGCTTGACCCAGAGAAGAAAAAGAAATGGTTCCTGCCACGAGGGCCAGGGGACACGACAGTGTGTACACTCTGAAACCTGGCAGATGACTGCTCAGTGGAGGGACAGAGATGACTCTGAGGCAACAACCAGCGGGAGAAAAGGTTTTGGCCAGTTCTTTCCTAAGGCGGGTCCATGGGTTTATTTTAACCAGTTTTGAAAGCAAGAATAATCCAGGAAATTTACTCCACCAAGAAAGCTCATTGCTTCTGTCATTCCATCTCAGAGTGAATTTGCTTATCAAGGCCTCTCAGGACAGAATGAGTGGGGAAGATAGACTGGTGACTTGGTTAGCGTTTGATCTGGCCTGAATTCCTCCCCTTTGTGACTGTAGAGGAATTGCGAGGGCAGTAAATCTAGGAGGCTCTATGTCTCAAAATGCAGAGGCAAGAATCTTTCAGTTCATTCACCACCGGCCTGGGAACAGCTTCAGCCTCTCGGGCGGGGAGCGTAGAGGAAGTGGGGTCTTTGTTAATTGCTTGCCAAAAAGCCCTCGGAGGTGGGTAACAAGGGCCGGCTGGTTATAACCCGTGCTTTCTTCTTTTAAAATAACTTTATACTCTCAGCTTGCACACTTAGCACTGTTTAGGTTTCCTGCAATTAACCCTGATGGCGGCACAGGGCACGGTGGCCCAGCACCCCTCTGGGGCCAGGGCTCAGCACTGTTTAGTGACCTATAAAGGGGAGGCTCTGGAGTATCTTAGGAAAAAGTAACAGCTTTAAACCCCCCGCCCCCCACCTATAATTTATAGAGAAAGTAGTGCTGGTTTTAGTGACTTTGAATCAACTGAGAGATTTCTGTCTGTGAAAGCGAAAAGACTAAAATGTAGATGTGTGTTCCAGTTGTTTGATAGTAATTCATCGAAACTAGCTGATGGCTAAGACAAAGGAGAAGAAACCATCTATTACAGCTGTGCGTGTGCTTGCTAAGTCACTTTAGTCGTGTCCGACTCTTTGTGACCCCATGCACCGTAGCCTACCAAGCTCTTCTGTTTATGGGACTCTCCCGGCAAGAATACTGGAGTGGGTTGCCGTGCCCTCCTCCAGGGGAATCTTCCTGACCCAGGGATCAAACCCGTGTCTCTTACATCTCCTGCACTGGCTGGCGGGTTCTTTTCCACTAGTACCACCTAGGAAGCTTCCATCTATTACAGCTGGAATGTTCATTTCCGAGATGAGAGTAAATGAGCCGTTTGTTCATCTAGCAGGCAAATAATTATGTGTTTATTATTATTCATAGTAATAAATAGCTGAAGGTAGACTTTAAGTTCAGCCTGGGACCCCAAAGCTAAGTGGCA
This sequence comes from Cephalophus harveyi, assembly GCA_006410635.1. Classification (NCBI taxonomy): domain Eukaryota; kingdom Metazoa; phylum Chordata; class Mammalia; order Artiodactyla; family Bovidae; genus Cephalophus; species Cephalophus harveyi. The sequence continues at coordinate 123,721 of SJYT01033502.1, forward strand.
CTTGGTCCTTCCTGCAAGCTCAGGGCCGTGGGAGGACACAGGCCAACCAAGACTTCCCTCACAGGTTCACACGCATGGCCACAGAAATCGAAATTCTGGGAAACCTCTGGGCAACAGAGGGCTTAAGATGCTGTGGGATCCCCAAGGATGCATTGACTTCTGGGATGAGAGTGTCTCAGAAGGTGTCACCAGCGACGCACTTGGGTCCTGAAAAATGGGTGGATTACCAGTTGGAGAAAGACAGCAGCAGCAAGTAAACCTAAAGAGCAGCCACTTTACTTCTCATGTGCTAATGACTGTTGGAGTTAAAATCGAGTGAGTGAGTGAGTGAGGTGGGTGTGTTCCTACCTAGCACTGAGATATGAAGAAACAGAGGCATGCGCGATAGAATGAGGTGTGCCTGTCCCTACTGCCCTGGGAGGGCCAGAGTTTCCACTTTGATTTCTGAACCACAAGGAGGAGCCCCTTCTGGTCTGTGGCCCTCCCTCCCTGCCTCTGGATTGGAGCCGGGGTCCCACAGCCCACATTTGTCGTCGGACAAAGGCCTGTAACCTGTTTAGTCATTTCTGGGAAGGGATGGCAGTGCTGGCCTTGGTGAGGTGCTTGGAGCATCCTTGGATTTGCAGTTCTGTTTCTTACTCATCATCTTTTGTTTGACCTCAGAGTCAGGATCCCTTCCAGGGAGCTTGGAAGGTTTCTCAGGGCCTCATTCCTGGATGGCAGTTGAGCTGCTCAAGGTTCCCAGGTTGGAGACAAAAGAAAAAATAAAAACATTAGATTATAAACTAGGAAGCATTAGAAACATGAAAACATTAGAAAACAAAAGCACATCAAAGCGTGTGCAGAGAGGCTAAGTATTTGCCCTGCTAATTGTTTTATCTCCTCTCTCCTCCTTCCCTCCCAGTGTTTGCTAACTGTCTCTCCTGTGCTGGGCACTAGTTTGTATACGTACACTAACGCACACAGACACAACCCATACATGTGGACACAACCCATACATGTGGACATACATGCTCCCGGTCCTGTGGAAGGATAGGGATGGTTATAGGGAAAAATACAGATTTTAATAACTCTAACAGTGTGGCACCCCATTCCAGTACTCTTGCCTGGAAAATCCCATGGATGGAGGAAACTGGTAGGCTACAGTCCATGGGGTCGCTAAGAGTCGGACACAACTGAGCGACTTCACTTTCACTTTTTACTTTCATGCATCGGAGAAGGAAATGGCAACCCACTCCAGTGTTCTTGCCTGGAGAATCCCAGGGACTAGGGAGCCTGGTGGGCTGCAGTCTATGGGGTCGCACAGAGTCGGACACGACTGAAGTGACTTAGCAGCTTAGCAGCAACATTGAGGAAGAAGTTATAAGGACTGTCAGCAATATAAAGTCCAGCATAGCAGTAGGAGGGATGGGAGATAAAGCAGAGATGGGGGTGGTAGGCATTGGGGGCAGCCCTGGAGGGCATGCTTGTGCATGCACACTCCGTTCTCATGCTAGAATTGAATGGATCACTCTTTGGATCTGCTCTGGACAACCACTTAGTCCCTCTGGTTCTCAGGTTTCCCCAAGGAAGGTTTAGCTGTCCTGACCCACTGGTGGTTGCATCAGTTCAGCTGGGTGCTTCGTCTGGGCAACAGTGAATGGCAAGAACACCGTTGGTTTTCTCTGCATGTCAGTTTCCTTCATGTCCCTCTAACAACAAGTAAACATAGAGCACAGTGTTGGCATGTTTTTGGTACCTTAATCTATTCGGTACAGAGGGGATAGGAGTCTGGAAGGAAAAACTAACCTGTGCCTGCCTTCTTAGACCAAGAGATATGTCCTTATTTCTAATGCCTTTTAAGGAATATTAAACTTGCTTGCAATAGAGCAGATAATCCAGGTTTCTGTAATATTTGTTGTTTGGTCACTAAGTCATGTCTGACTCTTTGTGACCCTATGGACTACAGCATGCCAGGTTCCCCTGTCCTTCACTATCTCCCAGAGTTAGCTCAGATTCATGTCTATTGAGTCAGTGATGCTATCTAACCATCTCATCCTCTGTTATCCCCTTCTCCTCCCATCTTCAGTCTCTCCCAGCACCAGGGTCTTTTCCAATGAGTCAGCTCTTTGCATCAGGTGGCCAAAGGATTGGAGCTTCAGCTTCAGCATCAGTCCTTCTAACGAATATTTAGAGATAATTTCCTTTATCATTGACTGGTTTGATCTCCTTGCAGTCCACAGAACTCAGAGTCTCCTCCAATACTACAATGCAAAAGCACCAGTTCTTCAGTGCTCAACCTTGTGTGTGATCCGACTTTCACATCTGTACGTGACTACTGGAAAAACCATAGCTTTGACAATTTGGACTTTTGTCAGCAAAGTGATGTCTCTGCTTTTTAATATGCTGTCTAGGTTGGTCATAGCTTTTCTTCCAGGAACAAGTGTCTTTTAATTTCATGGCTGCAGTCACTGTCCGCAGTGATTTTGGAGCCCGAGAAAATAAAGTCCGTCATATTTTTGTTATATAAGCATCTTCTTTCTTTATGGGGAAATGTTTTGAACCTTCACTAACTGATGTTATTTTGGACAGTAGTAGCCAGAGACCTCGGGACTGTCCCCTTTAAGAGCAGGGCTTACGCACAGAACCCCTAGGCCCTCCTGGCCTATATCAAGATGCCCTTTGTAAACTTGTCAGCCAGAGGATAAGATAAAACAAATTAGTCTCAGCTTCAGGGTCTCTCCTGCCAAAGGACTTTGTGGCATAGAAACCAGACGTACCAGTGAGTGAGGCAAGGTCATAGGGAAGGCCTTTGCGAGACAGTGAGCTTAAAGCAGAATGGTCTACCAGGTACGAAAGCTAAACCATCACGTTTTTCTTGTATTAACTAACAGTTCTATTGATTCCGGTTTGAATGGACTTCACAGTTTGTTTAAGTCTTTCAAGCATGTTCTCTGGATTTTAATAGTTCATGAGAGGTGAAACTCCAATGCTTTGGCCACCTGATGTGAAGATCTGACTCATTTGAAAAGACCCTGATACTGGGAAGGATTGAGGGCAGGAGGAGAAGGGGATGATGGAGGATGAGATGACTGGATGGCATCACTGACTCGATAGATGTGAGTTTGAGTGAACTCTGGGAGTAGGCGATGGACAGGGAGGCCTGGCATGCTGCAGTCCATGGGGTCGCAGGGAGTTGGACACAACTGAGTGACTGAACGGAACTGAAGAGGTGGTTTTGTCGTCACCTCTGGAAGGCAGCCTCTGCAGAGCCTCAGAGTTAAGCTCTGTCATCTCCCAGAAAGGCTCCCCTGGCCTCGGACAGCAGAAACTGATACAAGCAGTCACCTTCCAGATGAAAGGCTTCACCAGGGCTGCTGGGTCCAGATTTCATGTGCCACGATCCTGGCCACACGTGACGAAGTGCTTGATTTCTGCGACTTGTGGGGTCTACTTCCTTGATTCCTGGAGGGAATTTTGGACTTTCAAGAGGGCTCTCAGTGTATCCAGTCTCAGTGGTTTAATTGCTTTGAGATTCTATGATTGGCTGGCACTGAAGACCATAGTGTGTTTGTGCTAAGTCACCTGAGCCCTGTCCGACTCTGTGATGCTATGGGCTGTAGCCTGCCAGGCTCCTCTATCCATGGGATTCTCCAGGCAAGAATATGGAATGGGCTGCCATTTCCTTCTCCAGGGGAATCTTCTCCACCCAGGGGTCGAACCCGCGTCTCCTGCCTTTGCAGGCGGGTTCGTTACCCCTGAGCCACCTGGGAAGCATAATTTCGAGTACTTAAGGCTTGTACTTACTTATACTTTAAACAAAGCTCTTCCCCTCACCTCCATCCCCACCAACTAGAAATACTTTGTGTGCATATTACATACACAGAATATAGTCACTTTATTTCTGCTGGTGATGCTCAAATATCAAATAATTCCTTAATTCATGTGTTAGACTACCACATAAACATTTATTGTTTATTCACTAAGTCGCGTCTGACTCTTTTGTGACCCTATGGACTATAGCCCATGAGGCTTCTCTGTCCATGAGATTTTCCAGGTAAGAACACTGGAGTGGGTTGCCATGACCCCCTCCAGGGGATCTTCCTGGCCCAGGGATCGTACCTGCATCTCATGTCTCTTGCATTGACAGGCAGTTTCTTTACCACAAGCACCATCTGAGAAGCCCAAAGACCATGCGGACAAGTCAAATGATTGCAGGTGCTCAGTTTGTGTGGACAGATGAATAGGACGGTTCTGTCCCATAGGATGCATAGGCTTTAAACATGCCCCGAAGCAAATGCCGTCTTCCATGGTTGCCTGGGCTCGTCTCTACGACCCAGCATCTCTTTGGTCAAGTTTTTTGTTTGTGTCAAGGTCATCTTGACCCCTGGACCAGCGTGAGCTGACAGTGACCTTTGCCCCTTGGACTTCTCTGGCGGGTGGTTCAGGACGTGAATGCCTAGTGAACGATGGTTCACTTGGAGGGGTCTTGGGTGCCAGGTGGGGACAATCCTGGTTTATTTCCTCCCCCCAGGTTTCTCTGGGAATTGTGTCGGCTGTGGCAAGAAGGGCTTCTGTTACTTCACGGAGTTCTCCAATCACATCAATCTGAAGCTGACCACACAGCCCAAGAAGCAGAAACACTTGAAATACTACCTGGTCCGCAACGCCCAAGGCGCTCTGACCAAAGGGCCTCTCATTTGCTGGAAAGGCTCAGGTGAGCAAGCTCTGAGGGCTGGGCTGTATGAAGGGGGCACCTCCAGGCCAGCCAGGGGCCTGTTGGCCCGACTCTGGACCGAGACTGCTCTGCAGTCCACATGGTGGGCAAGAGGTCAGCCCTACAAAATCAAAATGCAATTTTGCCCTCCGGGCATCCAGTTTGTAGTATCAATCTACTTGTATGGGTGCTTTGAAAGCTGACACAGGGCCACACAATGCGGTGTCTTCTTGTGGTAAGTATCTGGGGCAAGATTCTCAACCGGGGGTGATTCTGTCCCCCAGGGATATTTGGTGATGTCTGAAGACATTGTTGACCGTTGTGACTTCAGGGAGCCCCTGGCATCTCATAGATGGAGGCCAAGGATGCCGTGCCCGGGGCAGCCCTTCACAGAGAATTGTGCAGCCCGGAGACAGTGGTGCTGAAGTTGCAAAGCCCTGACTTAGAGAAGCTCAGCCCAGATAGCCTCCCTCTCTGCCCCACAGCCCTGTCAACCACGAACAGAAAAGATCAGCTTCCTGGGGCTGGGGCTGGCCGAAGAGAGCGGGCTCCAGCTTTAGGAAAGGCCTCCCTCCATCCTTCTCTTCTGTCGCCCTGTATCCTCCTGGCTGCAGTCAGCTCTGGGGGCAGAGGGAGGGGCTGGATTTTCCAGACCCCACCGAGATGCCCCTTCTCCCATCAACCAACCGTGGAGGAACGTGTCCCAGAAGGGTTCTCAGCGAGGTGCCCAGGAGAGGCAGCCTGTTGTCCCTCGCTTGTGTGTGTCGGTGCTCTCTGGTCCCCTGGAATATCCCAGCCAGCTTCTGTGAGTAGAAAAACGGGGCTTCAGGAGGGGCTGGTTCTTGGCTCTCGTCCCCTGTCCCCTCCTATCACTCCTCCCCGTCTCCTTTTCTTGCTTGCTCAGTCGCTCAGTTGTGTCCAACTCTTTGCGGACTGTAAACAGTCCAACTCTGTGGACTGTAGTCCACTAGGCTCCTCTGTCTGTGAAATTCCCCAGGCAAGAATACTGGAGTGGGTTGCCACATCCCTCAATAATCTCTTGAGCTCCTACTATATACATGCCTGTCATTTTGTAGATCCCGGAGAGGAAGTGGTTCTTCCCCTTGTGGGACCAGCCAAGAGTTCTTGATCACTTGCTGTGACCAAGCCCCTCTCAGGTTTGATACCTCACTGGGAGGTAATCTTCCCAATGGAGAGTGATTTAGGGGGTGGAGGACAGTATTAGCTCTTCCTTTTTGTTATTGCTATGTTAGTTGCTCAGTCGTGTCCGACTCTTTGAGACCCCATGGACTGCAGCCCGCCAGGCTCCTCTGTCTGTGAAATTCCCCAGGCAAGAATACTGGAGTGGGTTGCCATGCCCTCCTCCAGGGGATTGTTCAGACCCAGGGATGGAACCCGGGTCTCCTACATTGAAGGCAGATTCTTTCCGTCTGGGCCACCAGAGAAGCCCAGCTGTTCCTCACTTCTGAGTAATGCTGTTTGTTTGTCCCTTGGACTTGGAGCTCTCGTCTGCATCATGTGTTTTTTCCTTCTTCCCAAATGGTGACCACTGCTTCTGCTGCTGGCAAGAGGACTGTCCCTCAGGGGGCTTCCCCAGAGACCGAGCCTGGGGAATGGCCCCCACCCCAGCCCCCCGGCTGCACCAGAGCAGCGACGGGGAAGGCGTTGGCACCCTCGCGGTTATCTCCGCGCCTGGCTGTCCCGCAGGCCAGGTTCTGGCCTCGGAAGTCATTGGTCGCTGTTGGGGAGGAGCAGGAGCTGACTGTCATGTGTGCCTCTTCCCCGCAGAGTTCAGAAGCCGGCAGGCATCCATGGGTGCATGTTCCAGCTCTCTGTTCCCGCCGCTGGACAGCTCTGGGCCTCCGGCCCCTTTCCCCGGCGAGCCCGGTCCGGGGACAACCCCGAGCGCCCCGCAGGGAGCCCCGCAGGCAGGTGAGGCGGTGGCGCAGTGCTGGAGGTGCTGGGAGTCGGTTTTAGTTTCCCCAACTGAAAAATGGAGGCACGAAGATGCTCACCTAGGCTATCACGGGCAGTAGGGTTTGATAGCTGGTATTTCTGCTTTGTGAACTTGGCCTCGGCCATGAAAAAAACACACCTGATGAGCACGACAGCTGATGGCAAGTAGACAGCACCCTCCTTCCCAAGGGCTCTGGCGGCAGGGGGGTTAGTGGCTGGGGGTCCTCCTGCCCAGGGAGGAAGGCTGAGGGGCCCTGGGCCCCTGCTGCATGTGGCTCAGCATCCACAGCGGAAGAGGCTGCACCTGAGCGGGGAATGCACTCCCCCCAGGGGCTCCCTGTCCCCCTTCCACGTGGTATCTGCCCTCATCCTCCCTGGGGCCTGGGCCACCTGGGGCCTGGCACACCTGGGCAGCTTCAGGGATCAGTGTTTCTTGCTCGCAGAATACCTGGGTGCGATTCCAGTGCTGCTGCCTCCTAGCTGAGAGATTTGGGTCAGCTCATTTTAACTCTGTGACTCGCTGTTTCCTCATCTGTACACTTGGAGAGAATCTTTTCTGTCTAATTTGCAGGGTGATTATAAAAGTTAAATGTGATGACAGTGATAGCAAATACTTACTGCTTGCAAACTTTGGTTAACTCCCGTCGTCCTCACAGAGGCTATTACCCCCATCCTCTAGATGAGAAGGTGGATGCGCAAGGAGGAGGTGTAATGTTCAGGAAGCTTGCACAGCAAGTTCGAGGCAGCGTGGGGCTCAGACAGGGGTCGTCTTGTTTCAGATCCTGCCCTTCAACCCCTCGACATAGGGGATGTTTGGTGCTCCTCCTGACTCTGGAGTACCTTCCATATCATTCTGGCCTGTGTGGGTGACTTAGAGCAGAGCCCACAATTGCCCCCAGGATCCTCCTGAGGCCTGGGGAGCCCCAGATCCTATGCATAGCCTGGCCCTGGGTGACGGCAAACCCGACTGCTTTCCTGAGCATGTTTGACGTGACCCTGAACCCAGGAGGGTGAGCGAGAGGGTGGGAGGAGGGTGAGTGAGAGGGTGGGAGGAGGGTAAGCGAGAGGGTGGGAGGAGGGTGAGCTAGAGGGTGGGAGGAGGGTGAGTGAGAGGGTGGGATGAGGGTGAGCGAGAGGGTGGGAGGAGGGTGGAGCAGCTGCAGGTGTGCTCCTGGAATCCCAGGGCCCCCACGGGCCCTTCTTTCACAGGGAGTGCTCAGTGGAGCATGTGTGGGAGCGTGTGTCCTGTGTGTGCATGTGTGTGCATGTTCGTGTGTGTCTGCCTTTTCGGGGGGTTGGGGAGGACAGAATCACTCTGTCAAGAGTCCTGACCCTTGACAGGCTGCATCAGTGGAAAGCTAATATGTTAAACGGAGGGAGAGCCATTTCCTGTTTGCTGGACTCCCCGAGCATCCCGTGGTCTCCCCTCTTTGTCTCTTCTCTCAGGACCAGCCTCCGATCACCCCGCCTTAACCGCAGCCCTGGGTCCGGCTGTTTTCAACGGCAAAGATTCCCTGAAGCACCAGCCGCTGGTGAAGAACCGCCTGTCCTCAGTGCCGCGTCCCTCGGCCTTAGGTAACCTCGACCGTCCTATTCGGGATGGAGGCGCCTTGCTCTGCTCTGGGCCAAGGCGGTGGCGGGTGGGGGACGCAGGAGCCGAAACGCCAGGGCCTCTGAGCCTCCTGAAGTTGGAATGAGAGTCAGGCTGGATCAGCAGACACCTCCTTCGTCTCTGGGAGTGTGTCCAGCCCCCAGTGCTAGGGGTAGGGAGACACATGGTTTCTGCCCCCAATCTGGGTGATGAGCGTGTGCCAGGATGCAGTGGGAACCCGTTATGAGTGGTAACCTGTCTCCCTGTCGGCCGGTGACGTTCACAGGAACAGTCATCATCACGCGCCCTGCAAGCCCAGTTACTCCATGGAGCCTGGCGCGGAGGATTCGATGGGTGCTGGTAGAGAGAGTGGGCTTGCACCATGAGGGGCACAGCTGGAGCCTCGGAGTCCCGTGCCTGAGGCCTGCTGTGGGCAGAGTGGACTCTATTTCAAGAAACCGCTTCTGAAGCTACATGGAGTATGACAAGGACTTGGGGGCTCAGTGGTTCTCAGCTGAAATGCTGCCCTCCATGGGACGGGACGGGGTGGGGGCAGAGTGGGGAGGGGGAGGTAGGAAATGTGCAGAATCCCTTTCTGCGCTGTCCTCGCTCGGGGTCCGGGTGTTGCAGTGCCTGCAGGGAGTGGGCTACGGTGAAGACTCGTCTCTCCCCAGATGCCAAATAGGGTCCCCCTTCCCAGCACCAGGACACATGGCCAGAAATGGTTGGTCCACAGGGGCAGCTCCTGGTGACATCATTTTGGGAGAGCTTTGGGGAAGATCCTCTGGAGGAGGGCATGGCAACCCACTCCAGTATTCTTGCCTGGAGAACCCCGTGGACAGAGGAGCCTGGCGGGCTACAGTCCATAGGGCCGTAACGTCGGACACAACTGAAGTGACTCAGCACGCCTGCATGAGGAGCTTAGAGTCTGTGCAGAGGCAGTTAGCACCCCAAAGGAAGAAAACACCCTCAGACCTTCCGCCTTCATACTGAGGCCCCATCCCCTTGCCCTTCCTCCTCTGGTGATTTAACGTGGCTTTTAGAGGAGCTTGCATCTCAGTCTGTGTGGGAGCTCCTCCCTGCTCTTGAGGACAGATGTGTGGGGAAACGAAGATGTAGTTCTAAATGACATCAAGGTGATAGAAGCTGCCGCAGAGGCTGTGGGGGACAGAGGAGCCCACCTGTGGGAAAGCTCTTTGCAAGCAAAGAACTTCATGTCTTTAAACGTTTTATTCATTTCGTTTCATTCATTTTCAGTTGGTCTAAAGAAGAGGTGAAAATAACTTTGGGTTATTTTTAAGAGACTCAAAAGCAATAATTCTCAAACAGCAGCACATCTAAGGATAACCAGGGGTGCTTGTGACTGTTTCCTTTCATTTCTGGAGATCTGCTTCTGTAGGTTGAGGTGTTGAGGTGTTGAGGTTGAGGTGTCTGCCCAGGAGCAGACACTTGGAACAAGCTCCTCCTGGTTCTGTCCAGCTTGTCTCTGGCTAGATTTGGAGATGGCACCCCACTCCAGCACTCTTGCCTGGAAAATCCCATGGACGGAGGAGCCTGGTGGGCCGCAGTCCATAGGGTCGCTAAGCGTCGGACACGGCTGAACGACTTCACTTTCACTTTTCACTTTCATGCATTGGAGAAGGAAATGGCAACCCACTCCAGTGTTCTTGCCTGGAGAATCCCAGGGACGGGGGAGCCTCATGGGCTGCTGTCTATGGGGTCGCACAGAGTCGGACTTGATTGAATCGACTTAGCAGCAGCAGCAGCAGATTTGGAGAAACGCTGCTCTAAACCAGTGGTTCTCAATCCTGGTTGTGGTTTAGAATCACCAGGAGCTCAGGGTGGGGATGAGGGGTGGGGTGGATCGTCGGGAGGTGTGTGGACATGCTGGGGTTCTGATTTCCTTGGGAGAGGGTTGCATCCAGGAATAGAGTGTTTTAAATTTTAAACTTTATATAATGTGTCATGGTTGAACATAGAGAGCGCTAAAGGTAAGGGATATTTTGTGTCAGATTGGTCCCCAAAAATGTGATAACCAATTCCTGGTATTTTGAAGAATCCAAGAGCAGAGCATGAGTCACGCTCACACTGTTCTGGTGTGGGCAGGATGACTCATGAGTGGCAGTGGGTACCAGCTTCTGTTCCCCTGGATTTTTTTAGCCTGAAATTAGCTTTCAGGGCTGGGCTGGGGAGAGGCGCACAGGTGGATCAGTACTGCCCCCGAGTGGTGAAACTGTGGTAGTGGGTTGACTGCAGCTGGGGCTTGTCTACAGACACAGGTATTAATTTACTGGAATGTGGAGATGGTGATGGCCTTCCTCGTAGTTCACACACAAAGAATCTACCTGCAGTGTGGGAGACCTGGGTTCGATTCCTGGGTCGGGAAGATCCCCTGGAAAAGGGAACGGCTACCCACTCCAGTATTCTTGGGCTTCCCTGGTGGGTCAGTTGGTAAAGAACCTGCCTGCAATGTGAGAGACCTGGGTTCAATCCCTGGATTGGGAAGATCCCCTGGAGAAGGGAATGGTTACCTACTCTAGATAATGAGGATCCGGACTTGGTGGCTGCCATTTATTGGCCTCAAACTCTGTGCCTTACGTATATTCTCTTTAGTCTTGATCAAGTCACCTTTCAGAGTAGGTTTTATGATCCCATTGTAGAGATGAAGGAGGTAAGGCTTGGATGGCTAAAGCTTAGACACTGACACAGCTTTGGAATGAAACATTTATAGAGGTCGACAGGATATTTCTTTAAGCCTAGATACTTCCTCTAGACTGTTTGTTAGTTGCTCAGTTGTGTCCGAGTCTTTGCGACCCCATGGACTGTAGCCCATCAGGCTACTCTGTCCATGGGATTCTCTGGGCAAGAACGCTGGAGTTGGTTGCTGTGTCCTCCTCCAGGGGGGTCTTTCAGACCCAGGGATCGAACAGGCTCTTCTGCATCACAAGCAGATTCTTTAACATGTGAGCCACTAGGGAAGCTAAAATGCACTAGATGCTAAAATGCATTGTAAAGCTGTGCTTTAAAAAAAATAACAAGTGTTCTTCAGCTCAGGGGAACATTTTGCTGAAGCATGTCTTTGGTGACAGCCTAATTCACACTCTGAACATTGTCTAGGTATCTTATCAAATTCCGGCCCTCCCAAAAAACGCCACAAAGGCTGGTCTCCAGAGTCTCCATCAGCTTCAGATGGTGGCTACCCCCAGGGAGGGGGGAACAGAGCCAAGTATGGTAAGTGATGGAGCCCTGCCCCAGATTCAAGGCTCCGGCACTGGCGGTGGTGGTGCGTGTGTGTGTGTGTGTGTGTGAATGTGTGTGTATGAGCATGTGCATGTGTGTGTGTGTACACACATGCTTTCATCTGTATGGGTGAGAAAATTCTAGGGAGGCACACTTGAGTATAACAAAAGATTCTCTTTCTCGTGTATTAGACTTGCTTCACAAAGCCCAGGAATCCTGTACAGTGTTGAGTTTCCTGATCTTAGAGGAATTTTTTTCTAAAAGGCGTGCTTGTCACTTGGCAGGGACATTGAAGAAGAGAAAACTGGGTTGTTCGGTGGGGAAGGGGGACCTGGTGACCTTTAAGATCTTTTGACTCAGGAACCTTTGGTTCCCAGACTTGGGTGCTCCTGGAGGTGTGGAGGAGACCAAGGTGTAGCAGGTGTGTTGGCTGGCCTGATGTCAGGTCTGCCAGAGGCGGATGCCCTGTCTGACATATCCTCTTCATGCTCTTGGCGTGTCCCTAGAAAGCGCAGGTGTGACCTGCATGCCCCAGGTTGGCTTGGTGGGACCGGCTTCAGTCACCTTTCCCGTTGTGGCTTCCGGAGAGCCAGTGTCCGTTCCCGAGAACTTGTTGAAGATATGCAAGGCCAAGCCAGTGATCTTTAAAGGCAAGTACAGCGATGCGCTGCGGGCGGAAGGTCGGGGAGCCAGGGAATACCTTAGAAACTGACGACATGACACATCATTCCAGTCTGACTCCGCACCAGGTTGTCCTCCTGGGAAAACTTCTAAAGCCGTTTCCAGGGCAATGAGAGAACCAAGCAGACTGGTCACTGGGGTGGCCCCTGATCAGACGCCAGAAGTTTCAGAGCCTGTCACTGTTTTCCGTGAGACAGCCCTGTTCCGTGACGACCATTTGCTTGTTTGTTTGTTCTAACCCTTTTATCTGGGCCCCGCTGTAGCATCTTTGTCCCTCTTTTATGACAAATGTCACATCCTTCCCCTAAGAGTAATTCTTCTGCTGCCTCTGATAAACCAGAATGTTTGTGAGCGGTGCTCCCCAAATTGTGGTTCCTGGACCAGCAAAAACAGCATCGCCCAGGAGCTCAGTAGAGGTATAAATTCCCAGGCCCACCCATCCCAGAATCAGAACCAGGCCCGAGTTGGAATCAGAGGCTTTGTGGTGGGGTCTGGCAGTCTGTGTTTTAGGAAGCCTTTCAGGGGACCCTAGCGCACCCTCAGGTTTGGGAAACAATTTTCTTGAGGCTGTGAACTGTGTCCTGGTCTAGATTTCCCTCGGAGCTGAGCGTGGTGCCTGCACACAGCACACAGCACACAGCAGGCATCTACTCAGTATGTGTTTGGTGAATAAACGGAGGCTGTCTGAGTACACGATACCATGCACGCACTTACTGCATTTAATCATCTCAGCAATTGCACAAGGGTTTGATATCTTCACCTTGTTTTACACATGCAGAGACCAAGGCTTGGGGAAGTGAAGCTTCTTGCTGAGGATAACCTAGTTAATAATAGATCCGGCCCGGGCTGTCCTGCCTCTGAGGGCTGCTGTCAGAATTAATCTTGTACCATTTGCTGAAGCATTTGTCAAGTTCTGTCAATGTTTGGAGTCTCTGATCTGTACAGTGGTTTATTTTCCTAACTCAGCTCATCCAGAAGTCCTGGGGGGCTGGGAGGCACAGGCGATGGCAGAGCAGCTTTAGCAATTCTCTCTGGGCCTTAGTGTGCTCGGCTGTAAAATAAGAAATTGGACTAAATCAGGAGTCTTCAATGTCTGGGATCTAATGCCTGATGATCGGAGGTGGAGCTGATATAATAATAATAGAAATAAAGTGCACAATAAATATATTGCTCTTGAATCATCCCCACACCGTAATCCCACCCCCACCCTGGGTGTCTTCCATGAAATTGATCCCTGGTGCCAAAAAGGTGGAGACTGCAAATGAATAAGCAAATGCTACAGCCCCTGTCAGTTATGAGAGCAGGTGCATAAACCAGCATGGGCTGAGAGTTCAAGACTTCCCCACAAAGGAGCTGGAGTTGCCTCAAGAGCAGCTGGCCTGCATGTTTTCACTCCCTTGTGTGCAGAGACCCCCAGGCTTCCCTGCTGGCTCAGTGGTAAAGAATCTATCGCAACTCAGGAGGCACAGGAGATGCAGGTTCAGTCCCTGGGTGGGGAAGAGTCCCTGGAGGAGGGCATGGCAACCCCCTCCAGTATTCTTGCCTGGAGAATCCCATGGACAGAGAAGCCTGGCAGGCTATGGTACACGGGGTCACAAAGAGTCGGACACGACTGAGCGACTGACCACTCACGTGCGCACACGTGGAGACCACGCGTTGTGCCTGAGGCCGGTTACCAAGCCCTGCTGTGTCCCCTCCCCCAGGCCACGGGAACTTCCCCTACCTCTGCGGCAACCTGAACGACGTGGTCGTGAGCCCCCTGCTGTACACGTGCTACCAGAACTCGCAGTCCATCTCTAGAGCCTACGAGCAGTACGGGGCCTCCACCATCCAGCCCATCTCGGAGGAGATGCAGCTCCTGCTGACCGTCTACTATCTCGTCCAGCTGGGTGAGTCCCCTCCCGTTTCGCGGGAACCACTGGTGGAATAATCGCCAAAGGAGGGACGTGCACACGGGCTGATCACGGACCCTCCCTCAGAGCCCTCCTGAAGACGGCCTCCGTCATCAGGTCACTGCCGTGGTCACCACCTGAGGGCTGGGATGGCAGTACGAATTCAAATACGATTTCCTGGGACTTGCCTGGTGATCCAGTGGTTAAGAATCTGCCTTGCAATGCAGAGGACGTGGGTTCGATCCCTGGTTGGGAAACTAAGACCCCAGGTGCCACAATGAAAACCCGATGCAACCAGATAAATTTTTTTTTTTCCAAAAGTGATTTCCCTGCCATTCTAGGTGCAGAGATACAGCAGGAATACCACAAAGGCTCTGCCCTCAAGGATTCTAGTGGGAGAGAGAAACCATAAACAAGAGAACAAGAAGCAATGGGAGTGTGGTGGGTGGGTGTGGGCTGATCCAGGTTGTCGGGAAAGGCGTCTCTGAGTCGAGACCTGAGTGATGAGGAGGAGCCAGGCTTGTGAAGATCTCAGGGAGGCAGAGTCGGGGGGCGGGGGCAAGGGCCGCCGCTCTGGGGTGGGTAGGAGCGTGGCGCCCCAGGTCAGCGGGCGCCAGGGTGGCCACCCAGTGAGAGCCTGAGAGTGAGGTTGTTATCAGCGAGCCGGCAGGGCCTCAGGCTAAGGTCAAGAGTCTGTATGTCGGACACGGTGAGAACAACTTGTGTTTATCTGCTCAGGCTGCCGTAGCAAAATACCACAGACTGTGCTTAAGCCACAGAAGTTTTATCTTCTCATAGTTCTGGAGGCTGGAAGTCCAAGGTCAGAGTGACCCCGTGGTGGGGTTCTGGGGAGGCCCTCTCTTCCTGGCTTGTGGATGGCCGTGTCCTCCCATGGCCTTCCCTTCATGCGTGTGTGTGGGGACAGAGGGTGAACCCCGAAGTTGCTTCCTTTTCTTATAGGGACACCCATCCTACTGGCCTAGGACCCCACCCTTATGAACCCACTTAACCTTAGCTACTTCTCTAAAGGCCCTCTCACTAACTATAGTCACATTGGGGGTTAACACTTCAATGTATGAATGGAGAGGGACACAGTTCAGTCCATAGCAGCACCGGAATGCTTTCAGGCAGGGGCCAGATATGATCTGGGCTTCCCTGGTGGCTCAGATGGGTTAAGAATCTGCCTGCAATGGAGGAGACCCAGGTTCTATCTTTGGTTTGGGAAGATCCTCTGGAGAAGGGAATGGCAACCAACTCCGTATTTTTCCCTGGGAAATCCCATGGACAGAGGAGGCTGGTGGGCTACAGTCCATGGGGTCACAAAGAGTCAGACACGACTGAGTGACTTTCAGTTTCAGATATGATCTGACTTCATTTCATTAGTGGCCGAGAACTGAGGGCTGGCTGGTGATTGACCATTGGGTTGGGGCATGTGGAAACCACTGGCAACCCGGGTGGGTGGAGATATGAGGAGAGTGGGGGACAAAACCCGTACTAGAATGGGTCAGAGGGGATGGAGGTGAGGAGACAAGCATGATGAGTGTGAGCAGCTCTCGCAGTTGCTTTGATGGGTGGTGGTGGGTCTGGAAGAGGCTGTGGGCTCCAGGGAAAAACTTGTAAAAGACAGGAAATACGACAGCTTATCTAATCCAGTTTTGGCGTAGCCCCATGAGGAAGAGGTGTGATCCCTGTTTTTTCAGATCAGAAAGCTGTATCCTAAGATAGCTCAAGGCTCCACAGCTGGTGCTGGGTGTAGCTGGATGAGGACACGTTTTCTAAATCAAACTATGGCTCTCTTTCCACTGGCTCACCCAAATGTAAAGTTCTGACATGTAAACCAGAAAATAGCTATAGGGAAAAATGTTGAAAATACTCAGTCTTGCTAGTCGTCAAAGAAGTACAAAGTTAACAAATCAAACAAGTGGAGTTTTTCTCAATTCAGTTGATGATAAGAACCCAAACAATGGTATCCAATAGAACTAGGGGTGCAGTAGAAGCCGGGTTGTTGTGGTTTGTTAATGTCATGGTAAGTTGTCACATTTAGACCGTCTGGAGACAGTCTGATGATGTGTGACCAGTCAGCTCTATAGGCCCATTTAGGCTCAGGAAGTTATGTCCTTTACATAAAGCTGTGTCCTGCAGAAGTATTTTTGAAGGTGCTTACTCCGAAGCAATGCAAGGGTCAATGATAGATCAGTGTTGCTAAGTCTCTGATGGCACCTCCAAGTCATGGGATGTCACGTGCCTGGTTACAATGCTGTGTGTGAAAGCTGTAAACGCCATGATTGTGGTTTGATGCTGGCATGATGGTAAGGAGCCAGACACACCCTGAAGTCATTTCCCCACAATCGTTAACAGTGATTTAAACCCATTATAGTGATTAAAAGGGCTTCTCTGGTAGCTCAGATGGTAATATGCTCACAATGTGGGAGACCCAGGTTTGATCCCTGGGTGGGGAAGATCCCCTGGAGAAGGGAATGGCAACCCACTCCAGTATTCTTGCCTGGAGAATTCCACAGACAGAGGAGCCTGGTGGGCTACAGTCCATAGGGTCGCAGAGAGTCGGACACGACTGAGCGACTTTCAGTTCAGTTCATAGTGAGTTAAGACTCCGATGCTGGCAAAGAAGAGGGCAGGAGGAAAAGGGGTCAACAGAGGATGAGATCGCTGGATGGCATCACTGCCTCATTGGACATGAGTTTGAGCAGGCTCCTGGAGATAGTGAAGGACAGGGAAGCCTGGTGTATTGCAGGCCATGGGGTCACAAAGAGGCAGACAGGACTGAGCGACTGAACAACACCAAAAAATTCCAGCACGTGGGGGAGAAAAGGCTGAGAAGCACTCAAAATAGTGGTTCTTTTAGGCTGATGAGATGAGGGCTGCATTTGCGGCCTCCCTCTGTTTTGGATGTTGATCATTCAGATTGCATCAGGTGGACATTGGGGTACAGCGCATCTCCACAGCACTGCCCCGCGGTGTGGGCGGGGCAGGCGCTGAAGCCCCTCCCACCCGCCTTGTCGTTGCCAGCGGCGGACCAGGTGCCCCTGATGGAGGACCTGGAGCAGATCTTCCTGCGCTCGTGGCGCGAGTCGCATCTAACGGAGATCCGGCAGTACCAGCAGGCGCCTCCCCAGCCCTTCCCACCCGCGCCGGGTGCCGTGGCGCCGGTGACCTCCGCGCAGCTGCCCTGGCTGGCCGGCCTGGCTGCCAGCTCCTGCAACGACAGCGTGCACGTCATCGAGTGCACCTACTCTCTGGCCGAGGGCCTCTCCGAGATGTTCCGGCTGCTGATCGAGGGCAAGCTGGCCAAGACCAACTACGTGGTGATCATCTGCGCCTGCCGGAGCGCCGCCATCGACTCCTGCATTGCCGTCACCGGTGAGGCTGGGCCCTCCGCGGAGATGCTTCTGCTGACACCCAGAAG
>SJYT01033502.1:142136-234630 GCA_006410635.1 Cephalophus harveyi
TCCCCGGGGGAAGGGGGGAGTGTGGAGGATGGCAGATGAGGGGCTGATTTCAGATTGTTGCTCTGCCGGGTCCTCGTTATCTCTTGTCATTCCTTCATCCTGAATGCCTTCTGTGTTTTTTAAATAAAATTTTTACATTGATCTGAGTAGTACCTTCAGTACTGGAGCCTTCGCTGCATCAGGCATTGGGCTGCACATTTCATAAACCCTGCCCTGTTTCGTCCTCACGATAGTCCTGTGAAGTAGATAGAGCTGCCAGCCATGAAATCCAGATGAGGAAGCTGGGTCAGCCCGGGTTACACAGCTGGTTAAGTGGGGGAGAGAGTCAGGTTCCAAACTGGGCTCTGGGGCATGTGTACCATTCATTCATTTCACCAGCGGCAGGAAGCCCTGCTCTTAGCCCGGCGTGGTGCTGGGCTTGGAGGAAGGAGGGCGAGAGGGATGCAGGCACAGACTGCCATCAAAGAGCTCACGCACTGGTTCTAAGCAGAGGGCCCTGTCAAAGCTGTCGTTTGTTTTCCAGGAAAATACCAAGCCCGGATTCTTTCTGAGAGCCTTCTCACCCCAGCCGAGTACCAGAAAGAAGTCAATTACGAGCTGGTTACTGGGAAAGTGGACTCGCTAGGGGCCTTTTTTAGCACCCTCTGTCCAGGTATGCTTGTAGTCAGACAGGTGCAAGTCACCATACACTGATGAGACAGAAATAAACACAGACGCAAGGGGGAGGCCGTCTCAGAGCCCGTCCCGGTGAGCTGCTGACGTTGGCCTGGGTTTACAGGTGCGGTGGCCCCTCCATGGTGTGGGGTCTCTGGCTAGCTGATTCCTGCTCTGGCTGTGTGGTGTCTGTCCTTTGGGGGCACACACGGGCCTCGAGCAAGGTCCTCTCTACCTCCAGGGTTCTGTCCATCACCCTGCTGCCTCCCCCTCTCAGTTGCTTAAAGTCTCTTGTTGGAGAAGTATATTCTCTGTGCTTCATTCCACGTGTTCCAAGCTTTGAGTGCCCATCTCCCTTCTTTTCCTGGCTACTTGCCCTTCAAGAGTCGCCCCATTTCCTCCCAGAAACCTTTGCTGGCCCCTTCTTCTCCAGGATGGGCTCAGACCCCTACCTCCTGACCTCTGGCCTCCTGCCCTAAAACCCTCTGGGTCATAATGTCATTTTCCTGAGGACATCTGGCCTTCTTTCTTGGCCGTGGGCTCTTTCATAGGATGGGCCACCCTATCTCTGGTGCCCCAGGCCCAGGACAGTGCCTATAACACATAGAGGTTGTTCCCTTGATGTTGAGTTTCCCTGAGATGGAAAACCCATTTCTGATGTTCTCTCTGTCTGGGGGCAGAAGGCGACATTGACATTTTGCTGGACAAATTCCATCAGGAAAATCAAGGCCTTGTTTCTTCCTCACTTGCTGCCTCCTCTGTCAGCAAGTCAGCATCCCTGGATGTCAGCGGGGCACCTGCGTGCACAAGTGAGTGGTGCCGGGGAGCGGTGGCCAAGCTCCAGGCTGGTGGGCAGCGTCCCAGGGCCCCCAGGGTCTGCAAGGAAGCATAGTTTGAGGCACACCCAGTGGGCAAGGTGTTTCCCTAGCATCAAAATAGACCTAATACCTAACTTTCATTTTAGTCTTTAATGAGAACAGTCGTATTTTACCCTGAAATGTACATCTGTACGCTTTCCTTTCTCTGAGTTGATTTCTAGTTTATCAATGCACTGTTGGAATGTTTTATTCATGCTATGTTCCCGAGGGGCTCTGCTGGTCACCTCTTCCTGAGAACTGCAGCCTCTTCGGAAGCCCAGTCTCAGCATCAGCTTCCCTGGGATCCCGTCCTTGTCCCCTCCAGGTGGAGTAGGTCTCAGCCCCTGAGATCCCCGAGTGCTGTTCATCTTTTAATTTTTAAATCAGGAATAGGGTGTGACATGACCAGCATGGTGCATAGCCCAGAGCAGGCACTCAGTGAATGCTGGTCTTTTCCCATTCCCTCATCCCTGTGTGAGCCGGATGGGGCTCTTGCTTGAGTCCCCCGCAGAGTCCAGGGCTGTAGTGGTCTGCTCGCGGTGCACCTCACCCTGACAGGCTCTGGTTCCAGGTTACCATCTGGAGCCCCACCGCATCCGGCCCTTCCAGCTGGCTGTGGCCCAGAAGCTCCTTTCCCATGTGTGCTCAATCGCGGATTCCAGCACCCAGAATCTGGACTTGGGATCCTTTGAGAAGGTGGACTTTCTGATTTGTATTCCACCCTCAGAAGTGACTTACCAGCAGACCCTCTTCCATGTGTGGCATTCAGGTATGGGCCCTTTTGGGGTTTCCCTGGTAGCTCAGCAGTAAAGAAGCCGCCTGCAGTGTAGGAGCAGGAGACATGGGTTCAATCCCTGGGTTGGGAAGACCCCCTGGAGGAGGGCATGGGAACCCACTCCAGTATTCTTGCCTGGAGAATCCCGTGGACAGAGGAGCCTGGCAGGCTACAGTCTATGGGGTCATAAAGAGTCGGACACGACTAAAGCAACTTAACATGGCATGTCACGGGCCTTTCAGGGAGTGTCTCATGTCTGGCTGGGTGCAGAAGCTCTGATGTACCTACATTCAGATTTGGATTCTAACATCATCTTTGCTTCTGAAGCAGAGGGGGTAGTATTAACACCCCCAGTTCATAGCTCATGAAGCTGATGCCCAGCTTGTTCATGATTTTATAAACTGTTAAAAGCAAGATGTCCCTAGAATATTCCCTCTGTTCCTCTCAAGTCAGTGAACTATATTCTGGTAGCTGGCTTCCTGACTCATTCATAACTCCTCCATCCCTGTAGCCTCTGGGCCCAGCTTGGAGCCTGCCACATGAGAGATCCTCCTCAGGGGTCTGTTGATGACTCAAAAACCTCACAGCCATGTTTGGAGCTACTGATGTATTTTCACTGTGTTGCAGGGGTTTTGCTGGAGCTGGGCTTGGAGAAGGAGCACGTGACCAGGCAGAGGGTGGAGCAGTATGTTCTGAAGCTCGATGCTGAAGCACAGACAAAGTTCAAGTCCTTCCTGCAAAACTCCTTTCAGAATCCGCACACACTCTTCGTCCTCATCCACGACCATGCCCACTGGGATCTTGTGAGGTTAGACTGGCTGTGGCACAGGGCAGGGCTGGCATTTCCCTTATCTGAATGAAGATGTGTGGGTCATATGGGTTTCCCTGGTGGCACAGTGGTAAAGAATCTGCCTGGCAATGCAGGAGATGCAGGTTTGACCCCTGGGTCAGGAATATCCCTTGGAGAAGGAAATGCCAATCCACTCCAGTAGTTTTGCTTGGGAAATCCCATGGACAGAGAAGCCTGGCAGGCTACAGTCCGTGGGGTTGCAAAGAGTCAGACATGACTGAGCGACTAAGCGTGGTGCACACAACGTATGGATAATATTTGCGACAGTGGGCGTAAGTGTTAAAAAGGTGAGTGATGTTGGGGGCGCGGCATTTGTCAGCAGGTGCCGTGGGGCTGTTTCAGACCATAGGGCCAGAAGTTAGCTGAGGGGTCATCTCTGGGGGCCTCTGGTGGTGGTTTAGTCGTTAAATTGTGTCTGACGTTTGCAACCCCATTGACTGTAGCCTGCCAGGCTCCTCTGTCTGTGGGATTCTCTAGGCAAGAATACTGGAGTGCTCAACTGCAATACTGGAATACAACCCAGTATTCCCTGGCTTCCCAACCCAGGGATTGAACCTGGGTCTCCTGCACTGCAGTATGGATTCTTTACCAACTGAGCTATGAGGGAAGCCCTAAAAGGCCTCTAAAAGGGATCATTATGGAAACTGGAGAAGGTGGGCATCTTGCTCAACATCACAGGCTGGGTTGGGGGGAGAAGGGTGGCAGGGGCAGAACAGTGGGTGCAGCACTGGTGCCAGAAAGGGGCCCGGATGGGAGGAGCTCTACCCAACCCCTTCCTCACCAAGCCTCACAGCTCTGGACCATGTGGGTCACAGCTGCTGCCCTTCCCAAGGTGATTTCACTTACTCGGCTCAGATGAACGTAAATTTGGATGAATTTCAGATAGTCTCAAGCTTGGAGTCTGGCAGGGTTCCTGGGCGTTTCCGTGAGACTGGGGTTGTGTGTTTAGACACCGCCCCTGACCTGGATGAGGAGGGAGGGAAGATGATGGGTCAGACCTTGGAAGAAGGCTCTGATTTACAGCGGGTGCAGATGTGCAGGGCTGGCCAGAGCCTTAAAGTTCACCCAGGTAAAGGGTGTCCAGTCTAGCACTGGGCGAATTTGAACATCCTGAGTTATATAAAAAGCTATATTGTCCATTTTCCTTTGGTGGGTAGGTTTTTCCGAGTGGTGACCTGCCACCCAAGAGGTGATGCACTGATTTTTTTCCCCATACCCCTCAATTTACAGAAGACAACACTCAGGGCCCTGTCCCATAGAGGAAGGCTGAGAGGCGACTGTCTCCTCCGCCTCTGTCCAAAGTGCTTCCTACTGCTGGTCCTATGCTGTAACATTTGGTAGAGAATGCACCATTTTAGGTCCTCTTTGGATCAATTCAAGGTCACAGGACTTTAGAGAAAAGAACTTAAGGAGATGGATGTACAGTCAAGTTGGCCCAAGGGAGAAAGGCGACTCGTTGACGGCTGGGTGAGCGTCCTTGTGCTAGAGAAGCAGATGGACTGTGTATTGTGCAAGCGCCCCTCTGTAAACACTGCTCCCCCAGCCAGGCTTTTAATAGGTCATGATCGGGGAGTCCCTGACAGGTACCTGAAGTGCACTCAGATTTTTTTTCTTTTCTTTTTTGGCCACACCCTATAGCTTGGAAGACCTTAGTTCCCCAACCAGGGATTGAACCCACACCCTTGGCCTTGAAAGCGAGGAGTTGTAACTACTGTACTGCCTGGAAATCCCACTGGGATCTTTCTTTAAAATTTCATTTTCCTAGTCTAAGCTTCGGCTGTTGGCAGCACTGGGAGGCTCATTATCAATTGATCCAAATGTTTGATCCTCGTCAGGTGACAGGACAATGCTGGTTGTTCCACTTACCATTTCTTCTCCCCCTTTTCCTCCCTCAGTAGCGCTGTTCATAACCTCTACTCCCAAAGTGACCCGTCTGTGGGGCTGGTGGACAGATTGCTCAACTGCAAGGAGGTGAAGGAGGCCCCCAACATCGTGACACTCCACGTGACCTCCTTTCCGTACGCGCTGCAGACGCAGCACACCCTCGTCAGCCCCTACAACGAGATCCACTGGCCGGCCTCCTACAGTGACGTGAGTGCCTGGGCAGCTGGGCCCACTGCACCAGTGACCTTGGGCTGGGAGAGGCTCTGTTCAGTAAAGATTTGACTGATGCACCCAGCTGGGGGTCAGTGGGTTCCAACTCCTTGGTTCTTTGATTCTACCCAGGGTTAGAGTTAAACCTTTCTTGGTCTTTGGAAGCCTTCCTGCAGTACACTTCTCGGCTTCTTCCTTAAGAGCTCGTAAGGGAGTGCGCTTGGTTTGCTTTTTTTCTGGTGACTGAAGCTCTCTGAGTGGCTGAAG
Organism: Cephalophus harveyi; assembly: GCA_006410635.1. Lineage (NCBI taxonomy): Eukaryota > Metazoa > Chordata > Mammalia > Artiodactyla > Bovidae > Cephalophus > Cephalophus harveyi. The sequence goes on from SJYT01033502.1 coordinate 147,634, forward strand.
CTCTCACTCTCCTGGTGTTGGACATCGAGGCTTCTAGGGCTATGAGGACTTGGGCTCCATATGGGGCGACTCTTAAGTTTGTCTAGAAGTGTTCTTGTTTTTCCTATCTTTGCCTCCTTCAGCAGTGAGGTTCAAAATCTCCTTTCTCAAACTGAACACACATCCACAAACCCTAGTGAGTTTTATTTCAGCTTATCATCTGCCATTTTCTCACCAAAATAGAAGACAGCAGTCATTCTTGTAATGTGAAAACTGGATATTTGGATTCTGCCTCATTATACAAGCAAGCAGTAGACATCAAGTTCTGGACTTTTTCAAGCATCTTGGAGTCATCCGAGCAACCTCTAAAGGTGCTGATGCTTGGTTTGCAGCCAACTGACTCAGAATCAGAGGCAGAGACAGCAGTTGGGAACTTCCCTGGTGGTCCAGTGGTTAAGAATCTGCCTTGCAATGCAGGGGACAAGAGTTTGATCCCTGGTTGGGGAACTAAGATCCTACATGCCCTAGAGCAACTAAGCTCACACACTGCAACTACCAAGTCTGAGCGCCACAACTGGGGAGTCTGTGCGCCCCAAAGAAAGATCCTGCATGCTGCAATTAACACCTGGCAGCCAAATACATACATATATATACATGGATGGTGACGGCAGTTGTTTTCATGTAGTGCTTACCATGAGCCTGGCAGGCAACGTTCAAAGTGCTTTATCTCATGAACTCGGATAAGACGCAGATGCTACATTGATTTCTGATTTACAAATAGGGAAGATGAGGCAGAGGGGATGGGTTAAGCCACTTACCTAAAGCCATGCATCTAGAAAGTTCTGGAGCCAGACTGGGATATGACCCAGTCCGGCTGACTCCATGGTCCTCACGCTTAAGCCTTGTGCTACCTGAGGGTATAGTTCATGGTAAAGAATCTACCTGTAATGCAGGAGACCCCAGTTTGATTCCTGTGTTGGGAAGAGCCGCTGGAGAAGGGATAGGCTGGCTACCCACTCCAATATTCTTGGGCTTCCCTTGTGGCTCAGCTGGTGAAGTGTCCACCTGCAATGCTGGAGGCCTGGATTTGATCCCTGGGTTGGGAAGATCCCCTGGAGAAGGGAAAAGGTACCCACTCCAGTATCCTAGCCTGGAGAATTGCGTGGACTGTCGCGAAGAGTCGGATATGACTGAGCGACTTTCACTTTCACTTTTGTAGTTCTAGAATCCTTCCCCAACTTCCCTCTTCTCTGAAGTTTGATAAGCTCTGATGTTAGTTTGTGAGGAATTTTATATCAACGTGAGTAAAATTGGTTAGATAAATGCATTTCTTTCTGCTGATGTAATAGCAGCTGAATGCAAAAATAATTGATTTGCCTATTCCTAAAAGCCAGTTAGGAGAAGGCAATGGCAACCCACTCCAGTACTCTTGCCTGGAAAATCCCATGGACGGAGGTGCCTGGTAGGCTGCAGTCCATGGGGTCGTGAAGAGTCGGACACGACTGAACGACTTCACTTTCACTTTTCACTTTCATGCAGTGGAGAAGGAAATGGCAACCCACTCCAATGTTCTTGCCTGGATAATCCCAGGGATGGGGGAGCCTGGTTGGCTGCCGTCTATGGGTCGCACAAAGTCGGACACGACTGAAGCGATTTAGCAGCAGCAGCAGCAGCAAAGCCAATTAAAATTGTTGGAAAGAAGCAGTTTTAACAAAAAAAGTTGTGTGTCTTAAAAAAAAAAAAAAAAAAGGTTGATTTTCTTCTTGGCCAAGGCACTAGCATCAATTGAATGGAAAAATCTTGAGTGATGGGGGGAGGCACTGGCTTTTATGCATGGAGTGCTCTGTGCTCTGGGTCTGCAGAGGAACGACATTTATAAAAGGTCACCCAGGGCACTGCAGAGTCAGCTCAGTTTAGATCAAGATGCCGTTCAGGTCGCCTGTGCCCCCAGCACGTGACATTCACAGTTCCCACAAATGTGTCATTGGCGTGACCAAGGTGCGTCTCTGTTTTAGGGTGTGGACTTGTATCCTGAGAACAAGAAGTACTTCGGGCTGTCTGAGTTCATCGAGTCCACGCTCTCAGGACACAGCCTCCCACTGCTGAGATACGACAGCTCCTTTGAGGCCATGGTCACCGCACTGGGAAAAAGGTACACGTCTCTCTTGAAGTTCCTAAAACTGCTCAGGAGTCAAGTGCCAGGTGAGGAATGACTGTGCAGCCAGGGCATGTCTGGGGAGCAGGTCACCTGCCTCCCTTCCTGGGTGACTCAAGTCACTTCAGTGGACCTTAATTTATTCCTTGTTTTGCATATTGGGCTGGTGATATCATGTTGGTGCTCCAGAAAATTTGAGCGTGAGAATGGACAGAAATATGCTGGAATGTGGGACTGTGTGTCTGAGACTCAAGGGAGGGCAAGAAAATGGGAGGAAGTAAGATGCCAAAAGGTGTAAAGGGAGAGAGAGTGGTATCAGTTGGCTTTGTCTTTATTTCCTTTGTTTTGTTCCAAGAGCCTTCCTTTCATTATCTTATTTAGTCCTCCCAACCTCTCCTAGACAGCTGTTATTATTATTCACATTTGCAAATAAACTGAGACTCAGGGAGACTCTTTCTCAGGCCATACATCTAGAAAGTGACAGCACTGGGTCTGAACCCAGAATCAGTGTTACCTTTTCAACCCTGTCACAGCAGACCCCCGAGGTGGTTATCAACATTGTCACTTTACAGATGGAGAAACGGAGGCTTAGGGAGGTTAAGGGCTGACATCCACACAGTATATACGTGGAAAAGGCAGGCCCAGATTTACAGACTGTCTAATAAAAAGCACTTGGGGCTTCTCAGGCGGCTCAGCAGTAAAGAACCCACCTGCCAATGCAGGAGACGCAGGTTCAATCCCTGAGTCGGGAAGATTCCCTGGAGGAGAATATGGCAACGTGCTCCAGTATTCTTGCCTGGACAGAGGAGCCTGGTGGGCTACGGTCCATGGGGTCCCAAAAAGTCAGACACAAATGAAGTGACTTCACACGTGCATGCAATATAAAACAAAGTGAGTGGCTCTGCTGCTCACTGTGGGTGTGGAACTGAGCTCTGTCGTCTCTCCTCGTGGCAGCTTGTTTTTCTCACTTGTTGATAAAGGGAGCGAGTTAGATCTGTACTTCCTAAACTGTGTTCCAAACTAGGCTGCTGCACACTAATAGCTGTTATGCCAAAAGGGGTTCCATGGTCATATGTGTTTGATAAACCTTACATTTACCGAAAGGTTCTTTTTCCCAGTGAGAGTTGTCAGTGCCTTCCATTGCCACGTGTGCTGTGAATGGGCTAGCGTGTAAGGCATGTCCAGTGTCCTGTGAGATTAGTGTTCCCCAGCACTCCCTCTGGGAAACTATCATTCAGCTCTGATGCTGATGGATTCATCAGGCCAGGTGGATTGTCAGCTGAGCTCCCGCAGCCTTGCAAAGGGAAGATCTCCTCCAAGATATCATACTGAGGCTGTGTGAACTGACCTTTGTCCTGCCTCTGACTCTCTGTTCAGTTCCCCACCTCCTCCTGCAGCAAGCATGCTCTCTGCCCTGGATGGCAGATGTCTGGTTACCGGTTGGCCCTGGAAAGCCTTGCTCTCCCGGTGCATTTGGGCATCCTTGGAGTCACAGCCCCGGGTCACAGCGTGGTCTCTCTGTTCCTTGCAGGTTCCCCCGCCTGCACAGCGCGGTGATCAGGACCTTTGTTCTCGTGCAGCACTACGCGGCCGCCATGATGGCTGTGAGTGGCCTCTCGCAGATGAAGAACTACACGTCCGTGGAGACGCTGGAGATCACGCAGAACCTCATCAACTCCCCAAAGCAGTGCCCCTGCGGCCACGGGCTCATGGTCCTGCTGCGGGTGCCCTGCTCCCCACTGGCGGCCGTGGCCTATGAGCGGCTGGCCCACGTGCGGGCACGGCTGGCCCTGGAGGAGCACTTTGAGATCATCCTGGGGAACCCCGCCTCGGGTATCACCGTCGGGAAGCACTTCCTGAAGCAGCTTAAGGTGGGGACAGGCGGAGACAGACTCCTAGGAGGACGGGTGGGTGGAGATAATGACAGGGGGCGGGGATACACACCTGGGAGGGCAGGCAGGGTGACCAGGGGACGGGGAGCAGAGGGGAAGGGATGGACCAGTGACACACTTTATGTCTCTTCCAACTGGGCCTCTGCACACCCGGCCACCCCTCCAGGCTCCTCTCTTAACTACCTGCGTCTTCCAGTCCAGCTTTACCACGTTCTTTATAAAAACTGCACCCTCCCCAACACCCTGTCTTGCTCTTTCAAAGTTCTGGGCCATGGCATGATTTTCTTTCTTTCCAGGGGTTCATTTCTTCTCCTCTTTTGTTTAGCTAATACCTGTTGGTCCACAGAATTCAACTCAGAGTCTTTCCTTCTTTCAGGAAGCCTCACTTCCCCCTCCTTGCCCTCCACGCCCAACCTGGCACAGGTTCTGTTTTCCCTGCCTGTTATCTGGCTTCTCCCCCAGCAGGGGAGGGCAAGGACTCCCCCACACATCTCAGCCCCCCAAACGAGCACAGTGCCTGGCCCATAGACCTCGCTGTCCGCTAGACCTCCAGGTGACAGATGATACGAAAGGCTTAGGGCAAGAATATTGAGCAATTGGGAAGAAATTGTGAGGGCGCAGCTCCACAATGGGGAGAGCATGGTACAAAATGTTAGACAGTTGAGGATACACGATATGAAGTGAAGTGTTAGTCGCTCAGTCGTGTGCAACTGTTTGCAACCCCATAGACAATAGCCCACCAGGCTCCCTCTGTCCATGGAGTTCTTCAGGCAAGAATACTGGAGTGGGTAGCCATTCCCTTACTGCAGGGGATCTTCCTGACCCAGAGATCAAACCCAGATCTTCTGCATTGCAGGCAGATTCTTTATCATCTGAGCCCCCAAGGAAGGCCTGAGGGTGTATAGTTTCTAGCAAAGATTAAGGCAGTCAGTTGACAGATATTTCTTGAATGGCTCATGAGTGCCAGGCAGTGGTCTACGTGGCTGGGAATCCAGTGGTGAAGCTGACAGGGTGCTTATTTGCAGTATAAATTTGATAAGGCTCAGACGAGGCATTGCAAAGGCTCTAAATCATCAGGAGGACATCAGGATTCCCTTAGCGCTGGGCTAGTCGGGAAGGGTGGCATCCCACTGTTGTCTCCCTCTTTAATTATCTGCAGGTGTGGCAGAACATAGAGGATGCGGAGTGGCGGCCTCAGACGTACTTGGAGTTGGAGGGCCTGCCTTGCATCCTGATCTTCAGTGGGATGGACCCACATGGGGAGTCCTTACCAAGGTGAGTGCGTTGGGGGGCTGCGCTCCTGGGGGTCTGTGAGGAGCCAGCCGCCCGGGCAACCCTGGGGGCTTTACCAGGTCAGACTTCCCCTGCCAGACTCTCAGTGGTGCACTCACATCATAGTCATCAGCAGCTTGCATCTTTGTGGTGACAGTTTTCCCTCAAATGGCAGTGAAAGGTGTCTGGGCCTGGGCAGCTTTGCCCAGTTCTCAGACAGGAACCCCTTGGGCTCTGGGGGTGGGTGTGGGGACTGCTGCTGGGCTCCATGGGTGGGGGCCTTGGGGCTGATGAGGAAACCGAGGTTTCTAGAGATTAAGCCGGCATGGTGGATGGCGGACTCGGTGCTGCCCGGGTTCTTTCCACTGGGCCACACCACACTTACAGAAGGGCCACTTCGCACCGTGTACTCACGGCAGCTCAAAGCGGCTCCACACTGTTTGACCTTGGTTGTTGCTGTGTCATGGATCAAGTCTTTCAGTCCTCAGCTCCATCGGACTAAGACAATGCCTTTATCTTAAATTTGAGTGAGCTTTACTGAACTCCTTTTTGTATCAGGCACTGTGCTGGACTTTTGATCTAGCATTTGCCTCTTGCAAAGTTAGTATTACAACCCTGTTTTATAGGTGAGTGAATGAAAGGCCATTTTCCTGAGGTCACAGGAGCAGTAGTTACAGAGCCTGATTGCAGCCCCACCCACCTCTCTCTAAGCCCTCTGCTGTTCCCCCGAGCCCTGCCCTGCCCACCCTGTGGGTCCACCCCTCCACATATGTCATGACTCATTGGAGTATCTTCCCAGACAGACTCTGGTTTCCAATGTGTCAGTGACTTGATGGCCATCCTCTCCCTTGCACAAGACATGGTCCTAGACACATTTTAAATGTTGTTGGAATAATCAGGTGTCTACTTACTGCATATATTCCTTGTAACAGTACACGTAAGTGGTTATTAACATTCATTCATATCCTTCAGATGAAAAAAATCTGAGCCTCCCGAGAAGTTGCCCACTTTGTCTAAGGTCCTGTTGCCACGAAGAGGCAGGGCTGGAACTCAAGCCTCGTCCTCATCTGACCAGAAAGTCAGTGCTCTTTTGATTCCAGGCAGCACAGGGCTAAGTACCCAGTGGACTTCGGTGCTCAGGGCTCACGGTGCGCTGTCTGCTTTTCCATTGGCCTGAGTCCTGGGGGCCTACTGAGGCAGGCAGGGTGCTGGTCCCCGGCATGCAGCGGTGCCTCCTGGTAGAAGGCTCTCGATAGATCCCTTCTTCCGCCTCCTCCCAGGTCCCTGCGGTACTGTGACCTGCGGCTCATAAACTCCTCCTGCCTGGTGAGGACGGCCCTGGAGCAGGAACTGGGCCTGGCCGCGTACTTCGTGAGCAGTGAGCCTCCCCTGGAGAAGGGCGCCCGGACCGAGGCCTTGGAGAGCGATGCGGAGAAGTTGAGCAGCACAGACAACGAGGATGAGGAGCTGGTGACAGAAGGTGGGGAGGCCGGTCCAGCCCCCTGTCCCCACTCAGGGTGGTCCTTGGCCTGTCTGCTGGTTGACAGCTCCCAGTGAGAACCATCTAGATAACATCTTTAGGGAAAATCCTTCAGTGATTTCATATTTTGCTTTACCTCCTCCTATTTTTGGAGAAGGAAATGGCAACTTGCTCCAGTATTCTTGCCTGGAAAATCCCATGGACAGAGAAGCCTGGCGGGCTACAGTCTGTGGAGTTGCAAAAGTCAGACACGACTTAGCTGCTAAACCACCCACCACCACCCATCATTTTTGGTGGTGTGAGAATACAGAAATCCCATCGAGTTCTTTGAAGCTCTAAGAGTCTTAAAAAGTAGGAAGAAAAACAGACATTTCCTAGGGTTTAAGTTCATGCCTTGCTTGAATTGCTGGTGGAGTTACTGGCTGGTTTAAGATTCACTCGCTTATGTCTTCTATGTGAATTCACAGGAGGTGTCCATTATTGGGATTTATGTAAACAGGCCAGTTTCGTCTGCAGACATGAGAGTTTGACACCATGAGTTTTAATAGGACACATAAATCAGGGCAGTGCAATGCACCTGGCTGTCATCAACAGGACAGGGGGAAAAAAATTGAAAGCTGCTCCCGTGAAAGTACAGGGCATTTGTGGGGTTTGGTGTAGTGGAGAGTGAGACGGAAGGAGAGCCAGCAGACCAGAACACCTCTTCCCCGCCCATCCTCCGACTCTGGTTGTATGAGTTTGGACAGGTCACGTCACCTCTTCTAGCCTCAGATGACCCATCCATAAAATGGGGAGGAAAGACCCTCCTGGTGCTGTAGAAGCTTTTCACAGGTGTGGGTGGGACCCTGACATGAAATTGCCCATGGAGTGAATCCACACTCTTGGCATCTCCTGACCCACCTTTCCCCTTTGCACCTCTTGGCTTCTGGCCCCCATGCTGCCCCTTGAGCTTTGGCCACACTCATCTCATGGTTGTGCCCTGCTCTGTCACCTCTGGGCCACACAGTTTCTCCCCAGCCACTTGAGTTCCCTCTGCTCCATGCTTCACCTGGAAACCCCAGCTTGCTGTTCAGAACTGGGGTCAGGGTCACCTCTCCAAGGACATCTCCCCTCTCCTGCTTTCTCCTGCTGGGTGGATACCTGGTTCCTGGGTCCCAGGTCTGCCCTCCTTACTCTAGCCTGTAGCCAAGACCCCTGGGCAGGAGCCCCACTGACCTGCCAGTGCTTCACTGACCTGCCCTGCATTGTACACCTGTCTCCTTAGCACTCCCTCAGAGGAGGGGGCCTGGGGATGTGGATGGCTGGGTGGGTAGGCTGATGGAGGGATGGATGGATGGGTAGATGGATGGATGGAGTGATGGATGGATGGGCAGGTGGGTGGATGAGTGGGTGGGTGGATGGATGGGTGGATGGAAGGATGGATGGGTGGGTGGATGGAGGAATGTATGGGCAGAAGAATGGATGGGTGGATGGAGGCATGGAGGAATGGATGGGTGGATGGATAGAAGGATGGATGGATGGACAGATGTGTGGATGGAGGGATGGATGGAGGAATGGATGGATGGAAGGATAGATGGACAGATGGGTGGATGGAGGAATGAATGGATGGGTGGATGGAGGTATGGATGGAGGAATGGGTGGGTGGGTGGAGGAATGGATGGATGGCTGGATGATGGAAGGAATGATGGATGGACAGATGGGTGGATGGAGGGATGGATGGAAGAATGGATGGACGGAAGGGTAGATGGACGGATGGGTGGATGGAGGAAAGGATGGATGGGTGGATGGAGTATGGATGGAGGAATGGGTGGGTGGGTAGGCGGGTGGGTGGAGGAATGGATGGATGGATGAATGGATGATGGGAGGAAGGATGGATGGACAGATGGGTGGATGGAGGGATGGATGGAAGAATGGATGGACAGATGTGTGGATGGAGGAATGGATGGGTGGATGGATGGAAGGATGGATGGAGGGTGAATGGGTGGATGGAAGAATGGATGGATGGAAGGATGGATGGGTGCATGGAAGAATGGATGGATGGAAGGATGGATGGGTGGATGGATAGATAAATGGATGGGTGGACAGATGGAGGGATGGATGGATGGGTGGATGGAGGAATGGATGGATGGATGGATAGAGGAATGGATGGATGGATGGATGAAAGGAGGGATGGATGGATGGGAGGATGGAGGGATGGATGGAGGTAAGGATGGATGGGTGGATGGAGGGATGGTGGGATGGTTGGATGAGAGATGCTATATGTGAATGCACTTTATAAACTGAAGTGCTAGTGTAACAGATGGTACCACGATTACTAGGCCTCTTCAGTGTGTGTGTTTTGAAACAGGCTCCACGTCAGAGAAGCGGAGCCCCGTGAAGAGAGAACGATCCCGCTCCCACGACTCCGCGTCTTCATCCCTCTCCTCTAAGGCATCCAGTGAGTCTCCAGGGAATAAAGATCCCACGGTTGGACTGTTTTGGTTTTCTGAGACTTCAGAGACTGAAAAGAGACTATTTTCAACTAGAACTGGAAAGAGAAGGGGTCTGTGAAGAACTGGCCTTTCTAGAGAGTAGGGGCCTCTTTCTGCACCAGGGGTGGGGGTGATTCTGGGATTATGAGGGGTTTGGGCTGTGGTGGCTGCTGTCCCGGAAGGAGGCCTGTGCTGGGTGGTGTCAGAGGGCCACCCCTCGGTGCTCTGCAGGCAGCCGTTGGTTTGGGGAATTGGGGCGAGGAGCTGGGTGAGTGTTGCTATCGAGTCTGAGGGCCGAGAAGCAGACACAGAAGGCTTCACTGGGGGAGAAGCAGCAAAATTTATCAAGTGTCCCCTGACCCCTGGACCCGACCGCACTTGGGCGGAGGAGTGGGGAATGTGGGTCCTGGGGGTCGCCTTGGCCTCAGGGGAACAGTCCGGGGCAGTGCGCGTGAGACAGATCACATGTCCTCCCACCACAAGCGTTTATGGAGAAGCTGCTCTCTACCTGGCTCAGGGCACTGAGGGACCCATTAGATACACACCTGCTTGCAAGGAATTCATGGTTCCTTTGGACCAGGCTGTGTTGTAATAGGGGCTGCTGTGTATTTTCTGCACACACATTCCCACTATGAGATGTTATGCTTATATACAGGAAGAAGTTTGTCCCAAGTGGGGCAGATTTAGGGGTAGGGGGTGGTCCCTGCAGGTTTCAGACAGCAGCTGGCCTTTGGGCCTTGAAGGTAGAGGAGGCCCTGGGGTGTGAAGGTGTGTGTGGTGCTTGGGTGCAGTGAGTGGTCCTGGGGTGACAGCTTAGGGTCATGGCGTGGCTGCAAAGGTCAGACCACACCAGGGGGTTCAGCCTGGGGTCTTCTTTGATTTCTTCTCTTCCACCTCCTCACCAGCCCATGGATAAAAGTGGGTCAAGCGGTGAGGATCTCCCTTACAGATGTGCACAGAAGGAGTCAAAAGAGGCCTCCCAACAGGAGCATGGACTCTGTGATTGAAGGAAGGTCTGATATATAGGCTCGAGTCAGTCAGAAAAGCCAAATGCTACAGCTTTTCTGCCCCAAACAACAGAGGGACCCAGGGCACCTGGGAAACCTGAGGAGTGGATGCTCCAGGCCATTAGAATAGAGAGGTGTGGTGCTTTGTTCTTCCCTGATCCTGGGCTGACAGCTTTCTAGAAGGTTCTGGGACCTGCTGGTCTGTGCAGTGTTGTCAGGCAGAGTAGAATGTCCAGGCTGCCAGCCAGCCTCCCTGTCCTGTGAGGGGACTTTCTCAGAATTCCTCAGAGGACCCTGAAACCTTAGGGAGTCTCTGATGAGATGCTTCTTGTGGCCTTGGGTACAACCCCCACATTTCAGAGATGGGGAAACCCCCACCTTTCAGGAGGTCCAGGGTGATAGTGGCGCTCGTGGTAAAGAACCTACCTGCCAGTTCAGGAGACGAGACAAGGGTTCAGTTCCTGGGTCAGGAAGATCCCCTGGAGGAGGGCATGGCAACCCGCTCCAGTATTCTTGCCTGGAGAATCCCATCGCCAGAGGAGCCTGGTGGGCTGTGGTCCATAGGATCACAAAGAGTTGGATATGACTGAAGCGAATTAGCATGCACAGGGTGATATAAAAGATGGCCCAGGGTGCCGCTCCTGGGTGCCAGGAACCCACACTCACCTTGGCTTGCAACGTGGTCCACCGGTGGGGGAGGCAAAAGAAACACTGCGGGTGGGTAGCTGCTGCGGGTGCTGCATTTTCTCTCTTGAATTCTTGGAAGCTAAAGAGTCAAGCCTTTTCAGTCCTGTGAGTTTTGCTGAACCGGAAGCACCGCTCTGCTGTGCAAAGGGGAGATCTGAGCTCTGGGACCCACCTGCAGCAGAGCAGGAGCTGGGCTGAGCGCTGACGGTGAGGGTCTGGGACAGATGGGGCTGAGGGTGCAGAGGCTTGGAGGGGCGCGTGGGGCCGGGGAGCGGTGCTGGCTCTCTCCCCGCAGCACCTCTGGGCTTTGTCAGAAAGACAAAAGGTCCATATTTAACCAGAAGGGGAATCGCCTTGACAGAAATTCCCATCATTGCAGGTAAAGGGAGTCAGCGCTGCAGAAGCAGGAGCTGGGGGGGTGGATCCCGGGCCCTGACTGACGCGCGTCTCTCTGCAGGCTCGGCACCGTGCGGCGAGTCCTCGGCCGGGCCCTCACAGGGGGAGCGGGCCCGGTCCCCACCGCCCTGCGGCCCCTCGGAGGAGGCCAGGGCCCCTGGAGAGAGACAGAGGCTCCGGGCAGCGGGGGGGCCACCGTCGGTCATCAGCAGGCACAGCCCGGGGCTGACCCCACAGCTGGATCCCAGCCTCAAGAACGGCCAGCGGGGCCTCCAGGTGTCGGCCCTGTCGGCGTCCTCCTCGGGCTCGGCGTCCTCACCGGCACTGCCCGCCGCCGGCCCGCTCGTCCTGCCGGCCTCCCAGTGCTCCATGACCAAGGCCTGCCGGCAGCCGCCCGTGGTCTTCCTGCCCAAGCTGGTGTACGACATGGTCACGTCCACGGATGGCAGCGGCCTGCCCAAGGCCGCCTCGCTCCTGCCCTCGCACTCGGTCATGTGGGCCAGCTCCTTCCGGCCCCTGCTCAGCAAGACCATGACGTCCACGGAGCAGTCACTCTACTACCGCCAGTGGACGGTGCCCCGGCCCGGCCACATGGACTACGGCAACCGCGCCGAGGGCCGCGTGGACGGCTTCCACCCGCGCCGGCTCCTGCTCAGCGGGCCCCCCCAGGTGGGTGCTGCCCCGTGCGCCTGGGCTCTGCGGGGGCAAGGGGGGCTTGTGTGCACACCCTGAGCCTGGTTTGGGGCTGAGAGCCTCCCAGAGCATCCGTTATTCGCATCGGCCGTCCCCCAGGCGGCATCTCTTGTGGCCCTAAGGGGGCGGGTAGAGGGACCCACCTGCTGCCCACAGCGTCCTCTGACCCCAGTTTCCTCCTTTGAGTGATGTGGGGCCGGAGGGGTTCTCTGCGGGTCCTTCTTGCTCATTCAGATTATGGTTCTGCCTTTCCCATGTTACTCCCTTTGGTCCTCACGGCCAGTCAGGGCTGTTCCCCCTCACTCTGACAACGGAGGCTGACCCCTGCTTCTCTCCTGCAAGATTTTGGTGAAACAGAACAGGGATGCAGGAGGCCTGTCTCCATCCCCCAGCTCTTTGTATTTTTCTGACAACGAAAGACAGTTTTACCTGTCATCATAGCAGGAACCTGGGTGTGAATGTCAGGGGTTGCGAGCCTGAGATGAGGATGCATGAGGTTCGTATGGGGTCTCGGGAGAGGGGCTCAGCCACACAGAGCCGGGGTGCAGGGTGGGCCCTGCAGGGAACTGCCTGGGGCTGGATTCAAACTAAAACCTCACCTACCTCCCTGGGCCAGTTCTGGCTCTCTCTTTGCCTCAGGATCCTCATCTGAGGATGAGGAAGCTAATAGCTGTGTCTCAAGAACAGGAGCTTTAGACAAGAGAGTAATGGTAGGGCACCTGGAGCATGTCCGTCTGACCCCTAGAAAGTACTGTGATTGTCCCCGTCCCCACCACTGTCCCCGTTCAAGACACGTTTCCTTTTCACTCGCGTGTTCGTTCCTTTGTCAGGTACCTACCCCAAGAAACACAGACCCACAAAAATATGTATAAACGTGCTCACTTTTGTGTTATGTAATTTTCAGTAGTTAAAAAACAAACTGGAAACACCATGAGTTCTGTTGGTCAAACTTGATTGAATATACTTGGGCACAGGGGTATCATGCAGTTCAGCCACAGAAAATTTGAGCTAGATCTTTATATACTGACACTGAAAGTTCTCTAAGATATCTCCATTTTAAAGATCAAGTTGCAGAATAATATATACATAGGGTCATATTGGAGAAGGCAATGGCACCCCACTCCAGTACTCTTGCCTGAAAAATCCCATGGATGGAGGAGCCTGGTGGTCTGTAGTCCATGGGGTCGCTAAGAGTCAGATACGACTCCGCGACTTCACTTTCATTTTTCACTTTCATGCATTGGAGAAGGAAATGGCAACCCACTCCAGTGTTCTTGCCTGGAGAATCCCAGGGACGGGGGAGCCTGGTGCGCTGCCGTCTATGGGGTTGCACAGAGTTGGACATGACTGAAGTAACTTAGCAGCAGCAGGGTCATATCAATTACACAGAAAAACCAATATGCGTATGTGTCTGCATGTGTGAAAATATCTTCAAAAATCGCTGACAGGAGAGCTGTCAGGGAAGGAGGCTGGAATCTGTGACTATTCTACTTTATTATTGGGCTTCCCTGGTGGCTCAGACAATACAGAGTTTGCCTGCCATGTGGGAGACCTGAGTTTAATCCCTGGATTGGGAAGATGCCCTGGAGAAGAAAATGGCAACCCACTCCAGGATTCGTGCCTAGAAAATCTCATGGACGAAGGAGCCTGGCAGGCTACAGTCCATAAGGTCGCAGAGTCAGACATGACTGAGCGGCATCACTACTTTTTACTGATCTGTATTTCTTGCACTTTTAGATAAGCATATAGTACTTTGTGTAATTTTTTTAAAACGGGAAATAAAATGTTTTTTATAAAGGAATCCTGGTTTTTCCATACCCTCATCTTACTGAATGTTATCAATCTTTAAAATTTTTGCATTTTTGATAGGGGAAAATTATTTTGTATATCATAGTTTTATTAGTAAGGGTGAATATATTTTAATATCTTAATAAAGATATTTTTAATATCTTAATAAAGATATTTTTAATATCTTAATAAAGATATTTTTAATACAGATATTTTTAAAAGATATTTTTAATATCTTTATTAAGATACTGGTATTTCTTTTACAATGACTTTCCGGTTTTGTCTCTCTTATTTATTTTTCCTTTAGTCCATTTGACTTTTTTTCTTTTGCTTTGTTCTTTTAGAGTATAAATTTTAATCTTTTGTGAATTATATGCATTGCGAATATTTTCTCTAAAGCTCCCCCTGGTTGTATTTCATATTTTCATTTTGGAAGTTAGTTATTTCCATTCATCAGCATCTGTTGAATCCTTCCTATGCACCAGGCATTAAGCTGAGAACTTGGAGAGCACATTCTTAGGATGCCAAGGTGGGCAGGAGAGGAGGCTAGCCCCCAGGTCCCCTTGTAGCCAGCTGTGACGTCAGTGCAGTAAGACCAGTAGTATACTGGCCTAGCGCTGGCTTGATGGGGGTGGGGACCCATCAATACAAGAAGAGAAGGAAGTCCTGCACTTAGGAAGAGAGAGGTGTGATGCCAACCTTTCCCACCTTCCACAATGAATTTTGTTATCCTGCTACAGATACATCCATTAATTAATATAAGATCACAATTTGCAATTGAGCAAGACTTTTAAGGCATTATTAAAATGTCAGTTCATTTTTTTTTTTTCTGAAGCAACATTTTGTTCAGCTTGTGATGGAGTCCTATTTCTAACAGCTTAAACAGTGTGGGCAATTAAAATCTGGAAAGACATTTGCAATGATTGATAAGCAGGTGGGTCTCCTGCCCATGGGAGTTCATCTGTCTGCCTGTGCCATGTTTCTTCAGGCCACATTTTCCCTCAAAGGTCTTTGCATCCCCCCAGCCCTCATTTTAATTGGGTGAGACTGTTAAGATTGGTGGATGAGTAGAGGCAAGTCAGGTGCTCAGCCAGCGCCTGCCCTAGGCATGGACATACTGATGGTCGGCTCCCACTTTGCTGTCCCTGCAGATCGGGAAGACGGGTGCCTACCTGCAGTTCCTCAGCATTTTGTCCAGAATGCTCATTCGGCTGACGGAAGTGGATGTTTACGATGAGGAAGAGATCAACATCAGTGAGTTCCCTGCTGATGACCCTGGGGACTGGAATAATCTCTATCAGTTTCTCGAGGGACATTGCTCTGTCTTTCACTTTCAAGATGGAATTCTCAGGTTAATGATCTGACCCCTCCCAAGGGCTTTGGACGGTTTTTATCTTTCCCTTGTAGTCATTTTGCTCAATCCTATAGTAGAGCCTGGGAGGCCTTGGGGAAGATAAAATTACGATACTAAAAATAATCGCTCTTTACTGAGTACCTTCCAAATGTCAACCACTGTGCCAGATACTTTACATAAGTTACCACATTCACTTCCTCTACCACACCGAGAGACAGATATTATTAATCCATTCTTCTGCTAAGTAACGTGTTCAGGAGCCAGCTCAGGGGTAGCAGAACTGGAACCATGTTAGACTTGGTTGCTGCCTCTAGGGAGTTTCCCAGGTGGCTCAGTGAGTCAAGAATCCACCTGCCAGTGCTGGAGACACGGGTTCAATCTCTGGGTTGGAAAGATCCCCTGGAGTAGGAAGTGGCAACCCACTCTGGTATTCTTGCCTGGAGAATCCTATGGACAGGGGAGCCTGGTGGGCTACAATCCATGGGGTCTCAGAGCTGGACATGACTGAAGAGACTGGGCATGCATGCATGCTGCCTCTAGAAAGTGGAAGTGTCCATCAGACGAGAATTCCCTTTCAGACTGCTGAGCACATAGCTCAGCATCTTGGGGCAAAATGAAAAATACATGATTTATGGGGAATAGATTTTTCTCCTCATTCCCGGAGTGGAGTTTATCCTGATTAAGGGAAGACTGTCTTTGAACATGTTTCATGCTCATTTAGAGCACCTCCTCCATTTCCTCTTCTTGCGCCACTCCAGGGCTCTGAAACAGCCTACTCAATGAATCTGCTGGGAATGAAGGTTTGTGTAAGGAGTCCGTATTATAGAGAAGGGGCCCCAGGAGGCTGCACTGGCATCTAAGAGCACTTCTATTGTGTATGTTTAAGGTGCACAAGTGGATGATTTGATACACACTGTGGAATAATTACCGCAGTCACCTCGCATAGTGACCATGTTCATTGCAGCATCATTCACGATAACCAAAATGTAACAACAGCTGTATGGTGTCAGCAGTTGAGTGGATAAAGAAGGGGTATATACGTGCAATGTAGTCAGCCTTGACAAAGAAGGAAGTCCTGCCCTTTGCACACACAGAACTTCTTTACATCCTCTTAACTATGTTTGCATTTTGACTGGCAGAAAATTTAGAACCCAGGAAGCCCGTCTAGCCCTTGATCTTTCCTTTGAAGGAAAAAGGAACCGTATCTACACTCATCTGCACTCTGAGTTTTCCACTGTTTCCCCCACAGTTTGGAACTGTATTGCAGATGAAAGTCAGTGGGACTGCTGAGTTTCTGTCTCACATTTTGTTGGATATACCAGTGATAAAGAGGATTTGCCTGAACTGTGTTAAAGTTCACAGCCTTATTTTCTCAAATACCCTCCTATTGCTTTGGGTTTCTCTTTGGCAAAATATGCATAATTTCCCTTTTACAGGATATTGTGAAGATTAAATGATGTTACACATATGAAGCACTGAGCATCTATTACATACATAATAAGCATTCGTCTCCCTCTTCTTTTTTTACTCTTATGGACATTTAGGATATATATATGAGCTTCCCTGGTGGCTCAGATGGTAAAGCGTCTGCCTGCAATGCGGGAGACCCGGGTTCGATCTCTGGGTTGGGAAGATCTCCTAGAGAAGGAAATGGCAACCCACTCCAGTATTCTTGCCTGGAGAACCCCACAGACAGACGAGCATGGTAGGCTACAATCCATAGAGTCGCAAAGAGTCAGACACAACTGAGTGACTTCACTTTATGTATATGGACACATATAGCTATATGGACATAGTGTTACATATCAGTTCAGTTTAGTCACTTGGTTGTGTCCGACTCTTTGCGACCCCATGAACCGCAGCAGGCCAGGCCTCCCTGTCCATCACCAACTCCTGGAGTTTACTCAAACTGATGTCCATTGAGTCAGTGATGCCATCCAACCATTCCATCCTCTGTCGTCGCCTTCTCCTCCTGCCCCCAATCTTTCCCAGCATCAGGGTCTTTTCAAATGAGTCAGCTCTTTGCATCAGGGGGCCAAAGTATTGGAGTTTCAATTTCAAGATCAGTCCTTCCAATGAACACCCAGAACTAATCTCCTTTAGGACGGACTGGTTGGATCTCCTTGCAGTCCAAGGGACTCTCAAGAGTCTTCTCCAACACCACAGTTCAAAAGCATCAATTCCTCGGTGCTTGGCTTTCTTTATAGTCCAACTCTCACATCCATAGATGACTACTGGAAAAACCATAGCCTTGACTAGACGGACCTTTGATGACAAAGTATGTCTGTGCTTTTTAATTTGCTGTCTAGGTTGGTCATAACTTTCCTTCCAAGGAGTAAGTGTCTTTTAATTTCATGGCTGCAATCACCATCTGCAGTGATTTTTGAGCCCCCCAAAATAAAGTCAGCCACTGTTTCCACTGTTTCCCCATCTATTTGCCATGAAGTGACAGGACTGAATGCCATGATCTTAGTTTTCTGAATGTTGAGCTTTAAGCCAACTTTTTCACTCTCTTCTTTCACGAGGCTCTTTAGTTGTTCTTCACTTTCTGCCATAAGGGTGGTGTCATCTGCATATCTGAGGTTATTGATATTTCTCCCGGCAATCTTGATTCCAGATTGTGCTTCTTCCAGCCCAGCGTTTCTCATGATGTACTCTGCATATAAGTTAAATGAGCAGGGTGACAATATACAGCCTTGACATACTCCTTTTCCTATATTGAACCAGTCTGTTGTTCCATGCCCATATCTAACTGTTGCTTCCTGACCTGCACACAGGTTTCTCAAGGGGCAGGTCAGGTGGTACTCCCATCTCTTTCAGAATTTTCCACAGTTTATTGTGATCCACACAGTCAAAGGCTTTGGCATAGTCAATAAAGCAGAAATAGACGTTTTTCTGGAACTCTCTTGCTTTTTCCATGATCCAGCGGATGTTGGCAATTTGATCTCTGGTTCCTCTGCCTTTTCTAAAACCAGCTTGAACATCTGGAAGTTAAAGGTTCATGTATTGCTGAAGCCTGGTTTGGAGAATTTTGAGCATTACTTTACTAGCGTGTGAGATAAGTGCAATCGTGTGGTAGTTGGAGCATTCTTTGACATTGCCTTTCTTTGGGATTGGAATGAAAACTGACCTTTTCCAGTCCTGTGGCCACTGCTGAGTTTTCCAAATTTGCTGGCATATTGAGTGCAGCACTTTCAGTATCATTTGTATAAAATATTATATACATAAAATCAATGTATTCCATAATTTGGGGTTGGACCAACTAGAATTTTTTACCTTTTTGCCAACAAGCATTTAATGAGCACTGTAGACTACACTGATTATAATGTACAGTGATACATGGCAAATGTGAAGACTTGGGTTGAGCCAGGAGTCGTGTTGGCATTCAGAAAGGGGAAGCCGGTGGATTTATAAGCATTTTCCTAGAGACGCAGTGATAGGAGTTGGGCCTTACTGGCTGGGTAGCATCTAGATATAAGAGCAAAAGAGAGAACTGCATCAGTTTCTGCTGGTGCTGGCAACCAATGTGGTGTATTTGAGGGACAGGGCCAGGGTTACGTGTATAGGGAGGAGTGGAAGTTAGTGGAAGTCAGAAGAGCAAGCATATCCCATAGGAAAGCCAGCATGAGGCTCTTCCTCTGCATAGAGATAGATCTGAATGCATGCTTTTGCTGAATTAGAAGAATCCTGAAAATGGAACGTGTACCTGGGCATTTGAGATCCCGTGGTAACTTGTAGACTCAGCATCAGTTCCCCTCCAGCCATCACCCTTGTGCACGTTTGAAATAAATCCTTCTCACATCCCATTTGGTCACATATCTGTGTTTCTCCTGATCCTGTAGACCTCAGAGAAGATTCGGACTGGCATTACCTCCAGCTCAGTGACCCCTGGCCAGACCTGGAGCTGTTCAAGAAGTTGCCTTTTGACTATATTATTCACGACCCAAAGTATGAGGACGCCAGTCTGATCTGCTCACACCATCAGAGCATAAAGAGCGAAGGTCAGATTTGTCAAACTCTTGCTTCCACCTTCTTCCAGAGTATGTGGGAATAGCCTCTTAAAGGGATGAGCTAAATCTTGCTAGTGATGAACACATCTGATGGTGATGAGTGAACCGGCGGTGCCTGTTAGAGCAGTGAGGTCACCACCTCTCTGGACAGGAAACACTCTTCGACCCCACGAGGGAAAGCTCACTGCTCCGTTAGTGCGGAAAAATGTGAGGATACTGTTGGTAGCTTTTCATGATTGGAATACTCTGAAGATTCTTGTTAATTGAAGAAAAAGGTGTATGTTTTTCTATGAATTTGGATTGTTAAAACAAAATGCATCTATTTCCCATCCTGCCCTTGGTCTCTCATTTTTTCGCTCCTTCTTTGGGGACCACTGCTTTTCACAGTATTATGACCCTTCCGGGTTTCAGGGTCACTGGTGACAAACGTCGGATGTGAGTGGCCAGTGAGGTTATAAGCACTGACCGGGAAAGTTCAGTGAATGCAGTGTGAGAGGAAGATACTGGTCTCCTTGTCGATTCCATCATTTTATCTTCATTGAGCACAGAGCAGATGCCGTTCACTGGAGCCTCCTTCACGCTTCACGTAGACCTTCTCGAATGGAGGCTGAGTGTTAAAATCTTAATTTTCCTGAGTCGTTTGAAATCCTAGAGGTGATCGTGTGCTTTGCGGTATTTGCATGCTAAGTCAGGGATCGATTTACATTGTCACGGAGCAGTCACGGTCCGTGTTTATAAAACATGCCACGGTCATGTTTTATAAACCTTGAACAGGTTTATAAAACATCCGCAGCAGGATGAGTGAGACGCCATGTGACTGTAGTGTCTAGCTTATCCCACTGAGACTCTGCCCCTTCTGGCCAGTGCAGTCAGCTTGGGGCGGACAGGTGAGAGGCGATCCCAGGAAGCCCTGTTACAGTGTTTCGTGGCCAACAAGCGGGAGGGGAGAGTATGGGTTGGGCCTCCTGCGCTCTTTAACGCTGGGATTTCCTGCAGACAGAGGGACGCACCGGAAGCCGGAGGACCTGTACGTGCGACGCCAGACGGCGAGGATGAGGCTGTCCAAGTTCGCAGCGCACAACACGTACCATCACTGCGAGCAGTGCCACCAGTACATGGGCTTCCACCCCCGCTGCCAGGTAGGACGGAGCCCCAGGCAGCCCCTCAGGTGGACCCCAGCGGGCACTTCCACGGCTCTCGGCTACGTGCTTCACCTCGGCTAGCACCTCGGTTTCCTTCTTCTCGCTATGTTTGCATCCCGGAGTCAGGAGGTGGGAAGTTCTGGAAGAAGCCCTTTCGTCCTGAATCCTCCATTCCCTTCAAGCATCTCTGAAATTATTATTGACGCTACCAGACAGTGATTCCCCTGGGGTGACACGTGTATTAGTGGCAGAGTTAACCAGCTACCAGTGTCTTACTTTTCTTTACATCTTAGCAATTTCTAGTTAGTTCAGTGCAGCAGACACTTCCTGAGTGCTTGTTATGTACTGGACACAGGCTCAGAGGTGAAGAAAACCCCAGACTTGAGGCTCACAGTCTAGGGATGGACAGGTGCGCATAAACAAAACTTTGGAGCAGGCTAAAGCTGGCAGGAAAGCGATATGATTGAGGTGTAGACATTATGAGGTTTAAGAGAGAAATTTGCATTTACTGAGCACCTACTACATACCGGGCTCTGTACTAGGCACTTTTTATATACCAGTACTTCCCCATTTTTAATGTGATAGAAAGTGATATTTGCCCTGGACCCTGGGTAGATGGGTAAGACTGCTCCCAGGGCTCTGGCTGAAGCAGTTGATGTTCAAGCGACACCTGTGATCCATTCATTCAAGGGGCACTTGGTTAGGAAACCGTGCTATTGAGTTTCTTCTTTAATTCTCATTAAAACCCCACAAGGCTATAGCATTATCCCCATTTAATAAATGAAGATATGATACTGGGCAGGGAGCAGGGGAGAAGGTTCTGAAGGATCAGTAAGAGTTTGCCAAGGAGCCAAGGTGGACAGAAGCCAGGGGGAAGGAGCGAATGGCAAGTGCAATAGCAGGGAGACGAGGGGTGTCTAGGGGAATCAGAAGTGACTTTAGTGGGTATTGATGGAGCTTAGAGTGAAGCCTGGTCCCAGGACAGGAAGCGGGGTGGGTGGGCACAGACAGACCAGAGAGTCATCGTGCTGTGGAGTGGAATGGCGCCTTTGCAGTGAGAACTCTTAGCTGAGGCCTGATGGGGGCAAGGCTACCTTGGGAGGGGGTACTTCCTTCTTTTTATTTTTTTATTTTTCTATTTTTCAAATTGATTTTTTCATTCGACAAACACTTGATAAGAAAATTAACAATGTTTTCCAGTTTTTTGAGATATAATTGACAGATAACATTGTGTAAGTTTAATGTAGACAACATAATGATTTGATAAATGTATATATTGCTAAATGATTGGCACAATAAGTTGAGTTAATTAACATCCATCAGTTTTGAATAGTCTCTTACTAGTCCGTGGAGGGGCTTCCCTGATAGTTCAGCTGGTAAAGAATCTGCCTGCAATTCAGGAGACCCCAGTTCAGTTCTTGGGTCAGGAAGATCCCCTGGAGAAGGGAAATGCTACCCACTCCAGTATTCTTGGGCTTCCCTAGTGGCTCAGACAGTAAAAGAATCTGCCTGCAGTGTGGGAGACCTGGGTTCGATCTTTGGGTTGGGAAGATCCCCTGGAGGAGGGCATGGCAACCCACTCCAGTATTCTTGCCTGGAGAATCCCCATGGACAGAGGAGCCTGGTGAACTGCAGTCCATGGGGTCGCAAAGAGTTGGACACAACTGAGCGACTAAGCACAGCCTTGTGGAGGTTTGTGGGGGCCTGTGGGCTGGTTCTCTAGAAACAGATGGAGGGTAGGATTTTACACTTAGAATTTCTTTTCATTTCAGATGCAGGCAAGGAAAGGGGAGTCAGGGGCAGCTGGAGCTGATGGGAGACAGATAGCTGTGCAGCACCCAGGGGTGCAGGATAGCTCTTACCAGTCCATACCTGCCCCAGAAAGGCCTGAAGGTGACAAGGGCTCCAGCTTCCTCTGTCTGTCCCCTTTGCAGAGGGAAACAGCAGAAGGCAGCTTTAATTTTCCCAAATCTGCCTGGCCTTGAGCTTAGCTGCTACTGACGTAGCTAGCACCTGTCTCCTAAACAAATTTTTTTCAAATGGTGTAATTGTACTCTAGACAAAAAATACATGAGTGGTTTTGCAAAGGATTAAAAATGATCAGAAATCCTATTTGCTGCAGATAAACCCTCCTAACATTTCTTCCCTTGGAGATGAAGTTTTTCTTTCAAGGCAGAGAAAATTATAAGTGAAAACATTTTCTTGATCTTGAAATGTAAAGAATGCAGAGACTTGAAGGGTTCAGTGCCTGGTCGCTTCAGGGTCTGCAGTGAATGAGTGGACGGAGCCTCGAGGAGAAGGAGGAGGAGGGCAGGTCTGAGCTCCAGCCCCCGGGGCCAGCCTCTATGTAGGCGGGTCGGGTCTGGGGCCACACTTGCAAGGGTGTGAAAACCAGGTCCCCTGAGGACACAGGGGCAACAAGCTGACTCCCTGCTGACAGGTCACTGCTTCTGCTGTTTGGTTCTTTCTCCTCGTTGCTCAAGGCTCCCCTGGGAGGCTGTCTTAGGAAATTCCTTGGTTATGACCCTGTTTGCTCCTTCCCCTGGTCAGATTCTGTTTCTCCCTCATCTTGGCTCTCAAAGCAGAGCCACAGTCCATCAGAGGTCACAGCCAGCACGTCCTGGCTCTTGTCAGCCCTGCCCTGGCCCCCGTGGCTCCCCGGAGGGCACGGGACAGACCAGCTGTGCACCTGCAGGGGCAGCTGAAGGGAGAGGGGTCGGTAAGGCCCTGCTGTGGACGCCAGAGCCGAGGCCTGGAGGAGGCATACCTCTGGCCTGGGCTTAGCCGGGCTGGGAGGTCGCACCAGGAGCAGTGTTAACTGGGTAACAGGTGAACTCTTTAGACAAAGTGGCTGGAGGTGAGGCTAGCCTTAGGGATAGGAGTGAGCCCAAGACCTCTGGATGTCCAACATGGGAGTGAGGACCTAGGATTATTCATTGGTTCCTGAGTCTGGATGTGGTGCGTGAGATGGACACGCACAAGTTTACACAGTTATTGTCTTCTGCTGTTACACAGATTAGCTGTGATGGGAAAATAATCTTTGTTGAAATTAAAAATGTGAATAACCTTTGTTGAAATGAAAAATGTGACCTGGAGCCTGAAGGCTTTGGTGCCCCAGCGTGCCTCTGGGTCCAATCCAGAGTCCAGAAGGGCTGGGTGGCTACTGAGGCATCCCCTGGGTACTGAGAGGTCAGCACCAGGATGGGAGCCTCTGACCAATCAGGCGTGGCCTCGGGTACACACTCGCGAGACCTGGGTGTCCATGCTATGAACTGGCATCAGCTGGGGCCGTGGTGGCAGTAGCCTCTGTGTGGTCATGGTTGCAGGAGGCCTGGGTTCTTCCGGGAGGTCAGGCCGGACTCTGATGACAAGCTCTGTCCTTTCCCCCTCGCACCCCAGCTCTATGAGTCCACCCTGCACGCCTTTGCCTTCTCTTACTCCATGCTAGGAGAGGAAATCCAGCTCCACTTCATCATCCCCAAGTCCAAGGAGCACCACTTTGTCTTCAGCCAACCCGGAGGCCAGCTGGAGAGCATGCGACTGCCCCTCGTCACAGACAAGGTACTGGCCCTGTGGCCCTGGGGCTCAGCCTTGCAGACCCAGGTGCTGTTATCAAGCAGTGAAAACCTTTGTGAAGTGGTAGTGCGGTCCTTTATTAGAGGGTGACGGAGGCTTTATTAGCTCCCCTACTCTGTTTTCTAGATGGTTCCCATCAGAACTGGTTAGGAGCACCAGCTCAGTGCACAGCTCTGTGGCAAGTGCTTTGAGAAATCAAGAAGGAAACGAAGACCTAGTTTGGTTGTTGAGAAAAGAGTGAAATAAAACACAGTTGTTTATATAGAAGATTCACAACCTGAGTGAATAAGAAGCTAGGCTGAATGCCTCAGAAGTGGAGGGATTTAAGTTACGCAGGAATAACATGCACTCAGCGTGTTAGGAGCCAATAGGTGAGGGTCATGGATTTGGGTCTCTGATATAAGCCCATGAGTTTTGCTCACCTTACACACCATTCTCAAGCAAGCATTTATTTCGCTTTGCATTCTGTGCCCCGGCGGTCTGGGCTCGTTTCTGCTGGGTGCTTATCCTGGTTACCCTCCCTTGTATTTGAAGTGAGTTCCCAGCTTGGCGGTGGGGCTGGACTCTGGTGGCCTCTTCTTGTCCAGCAGACTAGCCCAGGCTTCTCCCTCGGGTGGGGGTGCTGAGAGAGGACAGAATGCCTCTGGAGGCCAGGCTCGGAGCTGGCACGCCACCATCTGTACTGCATTTCATCCATAAAAGCAAGTCCCAAGGCTCAGCCAGATGCAAGGCATGCAGAAACAGGCACCATCTTCTGATGGAGGAAACTGCAGAGTCACATCTCGGAGGGAGGGCAGTCCTCGTGGCCAGGCTGACAAACGCTTGACGTCTCTGTGCCCATGCTCTCCAGAGTCACGAATACATAAAGAGCCCGACGTTCACTCCCACAACTGGCCGTCATGAGCACGGACTCTTCAACCTGTACCACGCGATGGACGGTGCCAGCCACCTGCACGTGCTGGTTGTCAAGGAGTATGAAATGGCGATTTACAAGAAATACTGGCCCAACCATATCATGCTGGTCCTTCCCAGCATCTTCAACAGCGCTGGAGTTGGTAGGCCTTTTTTTTTTTTTTTACAAATTTGTTGCAAAGTTAAATTCAAGACACGTTGACTTCATAGGAAATCCACTGAGAAATGCTTTTCTAGACCGAATACCTGTTTCCCCTTAGTCCCCTCCAACAGGTGTGTGCATATTAATTGCATTCATTCTATAATCGCTGCTGTCCCACCACTGCACCAAGACCACCTAAACCGTGCGTGTGTGCTCTTCTGAATGTTCTGTGTGTGTGCGTGCTCGGTGGCTTCAGTCGTGTTCCACTCTTTGTGACCCCGTGGACTGTAGCCCTCAGGTTCCTCTGTCCGTGGGATTTTCCAGGCATGCATACTGGAGTGGGTCGCCATGCCCTCCTCCAGGGGATCTTCCTGACCCAAGGGGTGGACCTGAATCTCATATGTCTCCTGCATTGCAGGTGGATTCTTTACCACTGAGCCACTGGGGAAGCCCCTGAATGTTCTTAATCAGTTCAGTTCAGTTCAGTCGTTCGTTCGTGTCCGACTCTTTGCGACCATATGGACTGCAGCACGCCAGGCCTTCCTGTCCATCACCAACTCCCGGAGTCTGCTCAAACTCATGTCCATTGAGTCGGTGATGCCATCCAACCATCTTATCCTCTGTTGTCCCCTTCTCCTGCCTTCAATCTTTCCCAGCATCAGGGTCTTTTCAAATGAGTCAGCTCTTCACATCAGGTGGCCAAAGTATTGGAGTTTCAGCTTCAAAATCAGTCTTTCCGATGAATATTCAGAACTAATCTCTTTTAGGATGGACTGGTTGGATCTCATTGCAGTCCAAGGGACTCTCAAGAGTCTTTTCCAACACCACAGTTCAAAAGCATCAATTCTTCGGCAGTCAGCTTTCTTTATAGTCCAACTCTCACATCCATACACGACTACTGGAAAAACCATAGCCTTGACTAGACGGACATTTGTTGGCAAAGTAATGTCTCTGCTTTTTAGTATACTGTCTAGGTTGGTCATAACTTTCCTTTCTAGGAGTGAAGTGAAGTCGCTCAGTCGTGTCCGACTCTTTGCGACCCAATGGACTGTAGCCTACCAGGCTCCTCTGCCGGTGGGATTCTCCAGGCAAGAGTACTGGAGTGGGTTACCGTTTATAGGAGTAAGCATCTTTTAATTTCATGGCTGCGGTCACCATCTGCAGTGATTATGGAGCCCCCAAAAATAAAGTCTGTCACTGTTTCCACTGTTTCCCCATCTATTTGCCATGAAGTGATGGGCCCAGATGACATGATCTTAGTTTTCTGAATGTTGAGCTTTAAGCCAACTTTTTCACTCTCCTCTTTCACTTTCATCAAGAGACTCTTTAGTTCTTCTTCACTTTCTGCCATAAAGGTGGTGTCATCTGCATATCTGAGGTTATTGATATTTCTCCCGGAAATCTTGATTCCAGCTTGTGCTTCATCCAGTTCAGTGTTTCTCATGATGTACTCTGCATATAAATTAAATAAGCATGGTGACAATATACAGCCTTGATGTACTCCTTTTCCTATTTGGAACCAGTCTGTTGTTCCATGTCCAGTTCTAACTGTTGCTTCCTGACCTGCATACGGGTTTCTCAAGAACAGGTCAGGTGGTCTGGTATTCTCATCTCTTTCAGAATTTTCCACAGTGTTATACCCTAATTTCACTAACTGCAGGTTTTCTGGGATAACCTGTCACTTGAATTCTTTGGTGATAGACCCTTTAAAACACACCTTACTCAGTAAAATTTCTGTAAATGGAGACTTGAGAGAGTCTTCTAGGTGTTGACTGAAAGAAAAAGCCCAATGAGAGAGCTGTGAGTAGTTTTATTGGGGGTAAAATGAGAACCAGAGCCTGGAGACAGCCTCTCAGATAGCTCCGAGGAACTGCTCCCAGGAGATGAGGGGAGAGGTCGGTGTATATGTGATTTTGGTGAAGGGGGTTAACTGCCATCAGGGACACATATCAATGGAGGGATGCTGCTGGTCACCAGAAGGATGGTTGGTCACGGACAGAAGGTGTCTCCGTTAAGGATTTTAGTGCTTTTTTACATAGGAGACAGTGCGTGAAACTGGGCTTATAAAATCTCCTGAAAAATATCTCACGATCTGAAGGCGTTCTGCTGGTTTGTCCTAGAGCCCAGAGTGACTCATTCTCCACCCTCAACCGCTTGCAGGGTGTGTTGGAGGTCCTCAGTGACCACTAGTGACCTCATCCTTGTAGAGGCAGATGGTGAGAGACGGTTTTTGTCCGCAGAGAATCGAAAGACCTTTCTCTTTCAGCTTTCTGGTTTTTAAAGCTATTTTGATTTGTTGACGATTCTTTTTTTCTTCAGTGCTCGGTTATTGCTTTATTCATGGTCTCAGCTGTTAAAAAAGCAAAGATAAATAGACACATGTGTGCACAAATGGGAGGGGAGTGTTTTCTGCCCTCGAATTTCCTCTCCCAAGTCAACAGCCTATAGTGAGTGGATAAGGACTGCAGATAAGAACAGGTAGGGCTGGGGCCTGGGTGGGCTTTCATCAAATTCTCGTTCTTAGCGGGGCTTTGTCCTGGGTGGGGGTGGGCACTTGGACTGACCCAAGTTGGGGTCGTCTGCTCATTTCAGGCGCCGCCCACTTCCTGATCAAGGAGCTGTCTTACCACAACCTGGAGCTGGAGCGGAATCGTCAGGAGGAGCTGGGAATCAAGCCCCAGGACATCTGGCCTTTCATTGTGATTTCTGATGACTCCTGCGTGATGTGGAACGTGGTGGACGTCGACAGTGGTGGGGAGAGAAGCAGGTGAGAGCCCCTTTCCCGACGGGGGCTCAGTGGGGGATTCTTGTCCATCCTTTGAGGATCCCAGAAGGTGCCTCCTGTTAGAAGATGTGGTGTGTGGTGGACAGAACCCTATCTGGGGTGGGCTCACCTGCCAAGCTTTTGAGTTTTTAATTGAAAACGTTTTACAGAGGCATAGTAGAGACAGAAAATAATGCAACATAGACTCAGTATAAAATATAAAAAAAAAAAGTGTCATACATATCCAGGTATTTTCACAAACAGAACACACCCACTTAACAAACTCCCTGATGAGGAAACCGACCATCACCATCACTGATGCGCCCTCCCCCACACCTTCTAGAACCTTCTCCCTGCCCCAGCCTCCTCCTGACAGGAAGCTGTATTTTTATTTGCTGTGACATTTGGGAAACGACTCTTTCTGGGACACCTTTCAAAGGGGCACTTGCCCTTGTCCTAGAGGTTTGTTATGAGGATTAGGTAAACCGTGAATTGTGTTCCTGGAGGGGGGTGATGGAGCGGCATGAGGTAGAAAAGGCTCAGTACGTAGAGCTGCATCTGAGCATCATTGGGAGGATACCTCTGTGTGTTTTTTTGGCACAAGAATTTCAACTTAGCCTTTATCTTTGGCTTATTTGAGAAACAACTTGAATGCTTGGCTTTTTTTTTTTTTTTTTTTGAGGGACGATGTGAGGTTAGTTCTTCTCTTTTGTATTAGTGAGTCCTAAGTCCTAGTGTAACAACTTCCATCCTCACCACTGTTCTTCTAGAAAAAAATGTGTTCAATCTGATAGAGCTCACAGACGTGACACCAGCAAGCCGCCATGCTTTCAGTGTTCTCACTGTCACCCCTCTGAGGGCGAGAGCTTGGCTGAGCACAGCGATGAGGAAGAGAACTAAAGCTTTTCCCCTCTGCTTTTCTGAATTTCAATCCGAAGCAGAATGTTCAAGTCCTGGTTTGTCAGAGCTGGCTGAGGCCTTAGGGAGCTTAGTGGAAGCCCCTCGGCTGGGGAAAAGGAAGCTGAGATGCAGAGAAGTTGAGTCACTTACTGGGTCTCTCACACACAATTCCTGTTGCCTGGGCTACCAGCCCTGGGGTTACTCCCTTCAGCTGCCCTTCCTGGTCGTCAGGTGGCCCTCACTGTCTTCCTAGACCTCAGTCGCCACCAGGGTGGGGTGGGAGGTGCTTACACACGGCCTCCTTCCCTCTCCCTGACCTCATTGGAATTGCCACCAGAAACGCGAGGTGCTGTGGCATGGTGCAGAGAATGTGGGCTCTGGAGACAGACAACACCCTTCCAGCCGAGCTCTGTTGAGTAACACTGAGCAAGTCAGCTAGAGCCTCCTTTTCTTCATCTGTGAAATGGAGATGATGGTTCTATGTCACAGGATTGCTGCAAGGATCAATGATAATGAATTCAAAGTGCCTGGTGGCTGTGATGGGTTCTGGGCACAGCAGCCCGCCCGGCATGTTCAGGGGAAAGCAGCGGCCTGGCCGGCCCAGTCTGCATGCTGACCTGGGGATGTCCGTCTCCCTCCTTCGAGCAGAGAATTTTCCTGGTCGGAGAGAAACGTGTCCTTGAAGCACATCATGCAGCACATCGAGGCATCCCCCAACATCACCCACTACGCCCTGATCGGCCTGCGGAAGTGGTCCAGCAAGACTGGGAGCCGCGAGGTGCGCGAGCCCTTCTCCCGCTGCCACGTGCATGACTTCATCGTCTTGAACGTGGACTTGACCCAGAACGTGCAGTACAACCAGAACCGGTGAGCCCCGCCTGACCACGGCCATCAGCTCAGCCCACAGTCCCAGGGCCCTTTGCCCAACCACGTCCATCAGCTCAGCCCACTGTCAGGGCCCTTTGCCCAACCACGTCCATCAGCTCAGTCCACGGTCCCAGGGCCCTCTGCAAGGGGCAGCCTTACTCCTGGAGGACCCTTGCTCCTTCCTTGCCCTGCAGGGCCTTCCCACCCATGACACTGGCCTGGCCCCTTGCTTTCAGTCCTCATGGATTTTTCTTTTTTTTTTAGTATTTTTGTTGCATAATTTTAGGGGAGATTTGGATAAGACCATTCAACTTCCTTCACCAGTTCACACGGTACCTTATTTAATGACTTCAGTTCTTGTAGGTGGTATTTCTCTTGCTTTTCTGGCTCCTTCTGTGAACATACTACTTTCTAGGAGCTTGAGCGCTGAAGGAAATGATGCTTTCCTTGTGTCCCTCTCTCTGGATCTAGCTGCAGAAGTGCTCGTGTCTCAAGAAGAATCCAGTTGCTAATGTTAGCGAGGCTTCTACCTGCCAGGGAGTGGGCACGTCCCTGAGAGTGCCCGCAGAGGAGTGTCTGTTTTGGAGCAGACTGACCTGCTAGGAATGTGGGTTCTGCCATTTGTCAGATTTGAAATTTAGGCAGATCACTCGCCATCTCTGAGTCTTGATTTCCTCAGCTGTAACAGTGGCTCATATATTTACTCTGGGAGGTCAGTGGTCTTCTTTTTAACACATAGATGAAGTGGCATTTGTTAAGTCCCCTTCACGGTACCTGGCATGGGGTACCAAGCTCAGTCGTGTCCGACTCTTTGTGACCTCATGGACTGTGGCCTACCAGGCTCCTCTGTCCATGGGATTTTCCAGGCAAGAGTACTGGAATGGGTTGCCATTTCCTTCTCCAGGGGATCTTGCCAACCCAGGGAGCGAATCCCAGTCTCCCGCATTGCAGGCAGACGCTTTACCATCTGAGCCACCAGGGAAGCATAAATTTACTCTGGGAGGTCAATTGTCTTCTTTTTAACAGATAGATGAAGTGGCGTCCATTAAGTCCCCTCCACGGTGCCTGGCGCGGCGTGCACGGTCCACACGTGACAGGGCGTCTGTAGTAAAAGCCTGAGTACACCCTGCCGTCCTGGTGCAGGGGCATCACAGCTTGTCTCCTTGGTTTGCCTCCTGTGCCTCCCAGGGGCAGGTCTCTGGGGGCAGGAATGAGCTTGCCTGTCTTCCCAGATATGGGGTGCCTGGTGGGGGCCTGGCCGCGAGCTAACTGGAGGCCGACCTGCCCCCTGCTTTGGTTCCCGCCAGGTTCACCTGTGACGACGTGGACTTCAATCTGCGGGTGCACAGCGCCGGCCTCCTGCTCTGCCGCTTCAACCGCTTCAGCGTGATGAAGAAGCAGATCGCGGTGGGTGGGCACAGGTCCTTCCACATCACGTCCAAGGTGGGTGCGGCCGTGTGCCCGGAGGGAGCTGCTGCCCGTGGTGGGAAGGCTGGTGGGGAGGCCACCGGGCACCTCGGAGTCAGCAGGGTGGGCTTGACGGCTGGGAAGTGCTAGTGAAGGTTGCCTGTTGGGAGCCCTGAGAGGGGAACGACTCCATCGAGTTTCCCTTCTCATCTCTGGTTCTGTGTGTGTGTGTCTCCCTGCCACGTGCACACCACCAGCCTTCCAGTGTGCCCTTGCCCTCACCTCCCACGCCCACCCCACGCTCTCGCTCCGTGTGATTTCTTGAGCACGTCTCCATCAGTGTCCTTGCTGCTCACTTGTCTGGCTTTTCTGCTGGGCAGAGCCCTTGGGGGTCAGATGTGGTACCGTGCTCTTCTTAGGGTCCCTAGGACAGCACCTGCTAAATACTGTCTGAATGGGACTGACAGGCTAGCTTGATGGGTGTGCCATCTGCCCTGGAGACAGTCTCCAGGTGGGGGGAGACTTGTCCTTGGTGATCTGTATTCTCCAGGAACCCATAAGGTGCTGGCACACCCCTGCCTTGAAGGTCCCTTTGATCCATGGAGGAGAGTGGCAGAGATGAGCTGAAGAAGTAGGAGAACCCATTGAAAGGTGTCCATCAGAGGACTTGAGTAGTCTTATGTATGTGCACACTCTGTCTGGCTCCAGCCTGGGAAATACGTTGGTGATGGAGTAAGAGATTGTGGGCTCAGAGGGCCGGGCTGTTGAGAGGAAGACCAGTGAGACTGGACAGGAGACAGAGGGGATCCGGAGGTCAGGGGGAAGGCTGGCCCTTCCCAGAGGCTGACATCTCGGGATCTGGGGGAACATTGGGTCCGTGGGTTCTCTTATTTTTTTCTAGACAAGACAGCCAGGTCCCTGCACAGAGTGGTCATTGTCCACAGTCACTGATCCCGTGGTCAGTTTTCACAAGTCCCACTTTAGTTAAGCCAAATTTTTCTTAATAGGGAGCTTCACCGTGGATGTATATTGTATATGTTCTCACATCACGGCTGCACACAGCCATTCATGACGGGAAGGCCCACTCTGGGTCCCTGGGAGTGGCTGATGCCCGCCCCTCCCCTTGCAGGTGTCAGACAGCCCCATGGCTGTGGTGCCCGCCCAGTACATCTGCGCCCCCGACAGCAAGCACACGTTCCTTGCAGCCCCCGCGCAGCTCCTCCTGGAGAAGTTCCTCCAGCACCACAGCCACCGCTTCTTCCCGCTGTCCCTGAAGAATCTCGGCCACCCCGTGCTGTCCGTGGACTGCTACCTGAACCTGGGGTCTCAGGTAACCACCCGAGGGGGGGCGCTGTCGAGTCCATCAATCAGAGAAGTCCCTCAGCACGGGAGCTAGAACCCAGAACTTGGAATTATAGCCCCCCAACTGCGTTGACTCTGGCCTGGCCCGCGCTTTACAGTCCGTAAGATAAAGGCTGGAAGAATTGGAATGGTGTGCCCCCAAAGCAAGGGGCTTCCCTGCTGGCTCAGTGGTAAAGAACCCACCTGCCAGTGCAGGCACAGGAGATGGAGGTTTGATCCCTGGGCCAGGAAGATCCCCTGGAGAAGGGCTTGGCAACCCACTCCAGTATTCTTGCCTGGAGAATCCTGTGAACAGAGGAAGCTGGCAGGCTACAGTCCATGGGGTCGAAAAGAGGTGGACACAGCTGAAGCGACTTAGCACACACACCCTGATAAAGAAAGTTAGGAATCAAACTTACTACTAATGCCAGAACATTTCTGATTCTCAAATGAGGTAATGAATAGAGATATCTGGGTGAGTCTCGGAGTTGATGTTTAGAACGTAAGACGTGGAAATGACATTGAATATTGTGTTTGGTCCTCCAAGCCTGAGCTTGACCTGGCCGTTAGCGTGTGTTAGATGCAGAGCTCTAGCACGTGCTGTGGGGTGTTTCATGGAAAATGACTTTTCTCATGGATTCCTTTCCCCCCGCCAGATCTCTGTGTGTTACGTGAGCTCCAGGCCCCACTCGCTGAACATCAGCTGCTCTGACTTCGTGTTCAGTGGACTCCTGCTGTACCTCTGTGACTCCTTCGTGGGAGCTAGCTTTTTGAAAAAGTTTCAGTTTCTGAAAGGTAACTTCCCGTGCTCTTCCGGTGGACCTTGACGAATGGCTGTCCTCACTGGCACCTCTGTGGAGGTGAACCTGGTCCTCATCCTTTTTGCCAGCGAGTAAACTGAGACTCAGGCTTCCCAGGTGGCTCAGTGATAAAGAATCTGCCTGCCAGTACAGGAGACATGGGTTTGATCCCTGAGTTGGGAAGGTCCCTTGGAGGAGGGCATGGCAACCCACTTCAATATTCTTGCCTGGAGAATCCCATGGACAGAGGAGCCTGGTGGGCTACAGTCCACAGGGTCACAAAGAGTCAGACACGACTGAGCGGCTAAACAACAACAGCAAAACTGAGACTCAGGGCTTGTGACTTCCCCGGCTCTCCAGGGAGGCACAAGAAAGCTGGGGTGGGATCCCAGGATGGCTCTTCCCCTCTACCTGTTTGCACAGAGATAAGACACATCCCCTTTCTTCCCAGTGACCAGCAGATATTTTCAACTTTTCTGTTGCTTTTCAGGCCTGGCTCTTAGCCTAAGCATGCAGACCTCCTAGACATTTTTTTCTTCTTGGTGGATGAGTTCTTCTTTGTCTTGGGCTGCTGTGTGCATCTTTACTTTGTTTCTAATCTTTTTCCCTTCATAGGTGTTTTCGTGCTGGAGTGGTTGAGAGTGGGAAAAGTTCATTCAGTATGACTTAAAAATGCTATTTCCAATCCAGCTGGGATCCCTAATTGATCTTCACTTTTTCTTGGTTGGCTGTGACACCCACCTTCCTCTCCGCAAGGTGTTGAGTGAGCACCGGGGTTGCATAAGCTTTGGGGAAATAGTCAGAGGTTTCCACAACATTCTGTGCTCCTGGGAAACATCTTGTCTAATAGAAGGATAGGACGTGGAGGTAGCGGGGTAGATGGTATGAACACCCATGATTATTGATGTGTGCTACGCGTCAAGAGGAGGGAGAATTCACGTTGCCAGGCCGGAGGTGCGTGGGGCCTGGGCGGGTGGCCGACTGCGATGAGTGAAGAGGGCAGGGTTAGGCTGTGGGCCATGGTGTCTCCCACCAGGGCTGGAGCTGAGGATGCTCGTTTGTGATCCTAAGAGTCTGCCTCCTTGTCCCTGTCTGCTCGCTTCTTTGCCATCATTTCTTGGTTCAGTGTTGTCTCATCTGCCAGACCTGCCGAGTCACACGCCTACCATCTGGCTAAGATGGCGAAGCAGCCCCTGGCAACAGGCGCTCACTTGGACATCTGGCCCTTCCCTTCCAAAAGCAGCATCGTCTTTTATTCTGGCAAACAGCAGCCGGGCGGGAGCTTTCCTGCGCAGAAACTCCCCTGTTCCGTTCACACACCTCTGCCGTTGTCCACACAGGTGCCACCTTGTGTGTGATCTGTCAGGACCGCAACGCGCTCCGCCAGACAGTCGTCCGCCTGGAGCTGGAGGACGAGTGGCAGTTTCGGCTGCGCGATGAATTCCAGACGGCCAACGCCAAGGAGGACCGGCCCCTCTTCTTCCTGACCGGACGGCACATCTGAGGCTGGAGCCTGCCCAACCTCAGGCTGCTGAGGCTAACGGAAGAATCGGAGCCCCGGGGTGTCTGGACCGGGATGGGACCCAGAGGTGTTTATAGCCATGCCTTCACGGTAGCTGCCAGGGAACCATAGGTCCCAAGATGCGCGGGGACTTACTGAGAGCAACAGGGACGAGTGGATGGTGAGCAAGAACTCCAACCCCAGACCCCTAGGTTCCGGGCCAGACCCCACCACCCTGGCCTGTATCAAAGTCTATTTTATGAAGAACAAAGTTTTGCCTACTGTTACATCATCCGTATGCTTCCATGGACACGCTTGGACAAACTTGACTTTCCTCTTAGTTCTGAAGGATCCCTCTTGGATTATCTTGTAGAGATGCCAGCATTTCAGATGATGGATGTGATGTTGGCTAAGTAGGTTTCCCTCTAACCTACTCCAGAGCAATAGTCCAAAAGACCATTTTAACCGTAAAGGCTGGACACAAGGAAAAACGAAGTAGGTTCACTTAATTACAAATTGTGTAAGGTTACTCTTTTAGAAACTAGCCCAAAGGCATCAAATTTAATAGAGTAAAACAAATAGTTTCACTTCAGAGCAAATACGATTCTATTAAAATAGTATAGGGTAAATACCCTACCTCTTAGAAAGGGCAAAAGTGAAAAGAAACTTTTTTAAAAAAACTACAGGGCTTGCAGGAAGGAAATTAGGGTTGCAGAGATTGACCTTGAGAAACAGAATTTGCCTTACAAAGGAAAGAGAGCCAAACGTCTTTCTTGAAACAAACAGTGAAAATAACCAAAGCGATAGGGAAAGTAGTTGATAAGAGCTAGACTTCTGACTCTAATTTATTGAAGCTCAATTTTTAGCTCCTTGAATTGCTCGTCTTCTCTTCTGAATGTTTGGTCCCCGTCCAGTGAGGACGGGGACAGACCAGGTAACAGGGTTGTACTGTGATACCCGTACTTTGCCTTGCCTGCCAGAATATTTTTTAAACCAGCATGTTAGGGTGCCCCCTAGAGGCCGGGCCCCGGGGCCAGGTGCTTTCACAGTTACTATCTTGCTTACCCTTTCCAGCAGCCTTGTGCTATGGAATCATTCTTCCCATTTGAAAGATGAGCCGGTTCTGAGATGCAAACAGTGCATCTCCCCAAGATCACACGGCTGCAGACTCCGGGGAAGAAGAGAAGCAGAGCGGACTCCGGGATCTGTCTCCCTGGCCCACCACACTGTTTATGGAGTGGCCCGTAACCAGAGGAAAAGTTGAAAGGTCCTCAGAAATGAATCAGCAAACTGCACTCTTGTCCATCCATCTTAGACGTTTATAAGCACTCTAATGGATACTAATCTGACAAGGAATTATGTTCAAAGATGATGCCAAAGAGTTAATGTCAATCTTTTCTTCCCTGAGGAAAAAAAATAGTCCATGAATATAAAAAATTTAGATCCATGTTTCTAAAAAAATGATCACTTTGTATATGTCATTATTCCTATTTTGGAATAAAAACTTACCTTTTTGAGTTCTACCTTCTTGAGTCTTTCATAAACGGCGGCTTCTAGACTGCTCTAAAACCCTAACATTCTTGTTTGTTCCAGCCTTATAAATAAAATTCATAATGCATGTATTGTTTCTTTGGTGGGAATGAATTGCACTGTCTTAGGGATTGGGGGCAGGAGGAGAAGGGGACGACCGAGGATGAGATGGCTGGATGGCATCACTGACTCGATGGATGTGAGTCTGAGTGAACTCCGAGAGATGGTGATAGACAGGTGTGCTGAGATTCATGGGGTCGCAAAGAGTCGGACACGACTGAGCGACTGAACTGAACTGAGAGAACTGCCTGCTTGAAATCTCAATGTGTGACAGAAAGGGTAGTTTGGGAAAGAAAAGAATAAATTCATAAAAGTAAGTGTATACTAAGATGTGCTCGTTGTTCAGCTGGTCAGTCATGTCCCACTCTTTGCAACCCCATGGACTGCAGCATGCCAGACTTCCCTGTCCTTCACTATCTCCCTGAGTCTGTTCAAACTCGTGTCCATTGAGTCAGTGATGAAATCCAATCATCTCATCCTGTGTTACCTCCTGACCTCAATCTTTCCCAGCATCAGGATCTTTTCCAATGAGTTGGCTTTTCTCACCAGGTGGCCAAAGTATTGGAGCTTCAGCATCAGCTCCTTCAATGAATATTCAAGATTTTTTTCCTTTGGGATTGACTGGTTTGATCTCCTTGCAGCTGATGGGTTGAAGCTCAGGCTGAGAGAGTGTGGACCCCCAGGTAGGCAGGGGGTCTGGGGGGCCAGGGCTTTGTGAATAAGACAGACTCACAGCAGCCATCTCTCCGTGGCACTGTTTTGTCTCCACAGTCACTTGAGGCAGTTAATAGCAGACATGAGCTCCCTAGTACAAAAATAAACTCACAAGTAAAACTCATAACAAAAATAAAGGAAATGTTATAAGGGAGGAGGTGATAAACTCCATAATGAGTCAGTACAGCAAACAATCCTATAAAACAAGTGTAATTAAATTCAGGGGGAAAGATGGTATTGTATTCAGGACCAAAAAACCCCCAGCAATTACAGATCTTAGAAGTTAAAACCTCAGTGGGCAGATAAAATAGACCAGCTCAAGAGTAAAACAGACAGCTGGGAGGTAAGCTGAAAAAAGTCTAGAGGATAGCACAAGGAATGTTCCCAATCTCTGCTCACCCTTTACTTCTTCCTCCATTCACTGCGTATCAGCTGCTCGGCCCTTCTGGACCACTGGGGCCACTGCCAGGCTGGTACCCACCTCTGCCCAGGGTGCTCCCCCTCACATCTGCCTGGACCCCTCCCTCACTTCCTCTGGGCTGTTAATACTCAAAAGCCACCTCCGCAACGTCGTCATCCCTCCCTGAGTGTACCAGAACACAGTGTGTTTAGTTGTCTTTGCTTTTTCTCTTGGTCTTTCCCCTTGAAAGTAGGAACTGTATGAGATAGTTTCACTGCTCTGTTCTCAGAGCCTTGATTATGCCCAGCACATGGTGGATGCTTGTGAAATACCCACTGAGTGAATTAATGAATCTCTCCTATCTTACCTGATCCCGATCTCTCCTATCTTAGCTGGGGGTGGGAGTGGTCAGTGATGGAGGAATTGATAAAACGAGTGAAACTGAGCACAAATTCTTGGTTTACTAGGGGTAGAGGTGATTAACATAATTAGCGAAAAACGAACATTTAAACATGTGTTAAAAACGTTTAGCTGCTAAAAGGGAAAAACTGGATGGCCAACACCTTAAACATCAAAAGGAAAATCAACATTGACAAAATCAGTGTAGGAGCTGAGTGGGCTGGGGAGGGGAAGGGGGTAAAAAGCAAGAAAACTTGGGGAATAAAGAACATATCTAAAACTATCAATAATCAAATTAATTTTCTTGACTCAGATTGTGTCCCAGGTTCTACTCAGGGTGATAAGACTGTCCCCAAACTTTGTAAAAATGCCAACTATGAAATATGAAGAACTCTGAGAAATGTGAGAAGGGGTAAATTGTGTAATCATAAGGGGAGACTAGTACATCTCTCACAGAAGTAGATAAAGTAGACCCACAGAAATGAGAGTTGGTCTACAGTAATTAGCCTTCAAAGAGGAGAGAATTCTTGTATAATAAAAATTCCAGAAAATGTTCTAGGATAGATAGTAGTGATGGTTGCATACACTGTGAAAGTGCTAATTTTTATGTATATATAAACACAATAAAAAAACTCTCCCAGAACCTTGGGAAATACGGAATCCTGTACTTCTGCAAGGCCAGATAACAGTCATCCCCAAACCAGATAACAATAGTAAATTCACACCAATAACACCAATTGTTTTTTCCTGAATGCTTTCAGCAATCTAAGACTCTTGCAGTAAAGGAGGAAAAATCGTGCTCCAGGAGCAACATTTATATGGATGTCAGTGTTCTCAACACAGAATGTGGCAGTGCAGAGGGCATGGAATCTGAAACTGGGAGACTTGGGTTCGCTCCTTGGTTCCTTTGCCAAGTCAACCAGCTCCATATGTTATCTATGAAATCAGCAACAGTGAGTAGCAAACTTTTTTCACCATATAGTATGGTTATGTATTTTACTAGATGACTAATTGTCCATTATTTCATTTAATCATCACAATTAACACTTGAAGTAGATCATTGGTATCATTTTACACAAAAGAAACTAGGGTTCAGAAAGGCTAGGTGACTCATCTGAGATCACACGGGTCTCAAGTGACAAAATGAATCTAGATTCATCCCTGCAAGTGTAAGGATAGTTCCATTAACATCACAGCTGCTTCTTATTTTGAGTCATTTACTCCCACCAAATGCTATATATTAGTAGGTGCTCTTGGCTTCTAACACTGTGCAATGAAAAATACTGATCCCGAATTTTCTCACTGAGAAGAGAGGTGTTGGGTTGCCTGTTGAAGGTGGTTCTGGGTTCACTCATGTACCACAGGCAGCACATAAGTACCATCAGAGTCCAGGAAACCCCCAGCATCAAAGTTTAGAAACCACTT
The DNA here is from genome assembly GCA_006410635.1 of Cephalophus harveyi. Taxonomy (NCBI): domain Eukaryota; kingdom Metazoa; phylum Chordata; class Mammalia; order Artiodactyla; family Bovidae; genus Cephalophus; species Cephalophus harveyi. The sequence continues at coordinate 186,698 of SJYT01033502.1, forward strand.
CCAATAAAGATGTCTGCACTAAACCTCTCAGGTCTGGCTTCAGATTCTGCAGACAGCCCTCATTTCAGGGAAAACCGTGAACCAAGGGCAAGTCCAGGGTCCACAGCTGCTGTTTCTTTTTCAGTCTACTGGCTTAAGAGGACTTCCAGCTCAAAAGGAATTAGCATTTTAATTAGCGAAACAGTTGGAAAGGCCAGTACAGTTTTCAAGTCCTTCAGGTCTAGAGGAGAAACAAATTCTGTGGCTGCATTTGTCATTCGCCCAATAGACTGTCCCAGTTTCCTTGTGGCTTTTCTTCTAGAACTCTGGCGAGCAGCAGTTTTTCTCTCTTAGGATCTTTATGCAAGGTTTTTCCTTGGGTGGCAATCCACACTGCCAGAAAGAGTGGGCTTTAGGTGGTGCTGAGTGGAATTGTGTTCCCCAAAATGATATATTGAAGTCCTAAGGAGAGTGAAAAAGTTGGCTTAAAGCTCAACATTCAGAAAACAAAGATCATGGCATCCGGTCCCATCACTTCATGGCAAATAGATGGGGAAACAGTGGAAACAGTGTCAGACTTTATTTTGGGGGGCTCCAAAATCACTGCAGATAGTGATTGCAGCCATGAAATTAAAAGATGCTTATTCCTTGGAAGAAAAGTTATGACCAACTTAGACAGCATATTAAAAAGCAGAAATATTACTTTGCCAACAAAGGTCCATCTAGTCAAGGCTATGGTTTTTCCAGTAGTCATGTATGGATGTGAGAGTCAGACTGTAAAGAAAGCTGAGCACGGAAGAATTGATGCTTTTGAACTGTGGTGTTGGAGAAGACTCTTGAGAGTCCCTTGGACTGCACGGAGATCCAACCAGTCCATCCTAAAGGAAATCAGTCCTGAATATTCATCGGAAGGACTGATTTTGAAGCTGAAACTCAATATTTTGGCCACCTGATGTGAAGAGCTGACTCATTTGAGAAGACTCTGATGCTGGGAAAGATTGAAGGCGGAAGGAGAAGGGAATGACAGAGGATGAGATGATTGGATGGCATCACTGACTCAATCAATGGACATGAGTTAGAGTGAACTCCGGGAGTTGGTGATGGACAGGGAGGCCTGGCGTGCTGCAGTCCATGGGGTCGCAAAGAGTCGGACACGACTGAGTGACTGAACTGAACTGAACCCTCATTCCTTCAGTATGTGAATTTAATTGGAAATAGAGTTGTTGCTGATGTAGTTAGTTGAAATGAGATCATATTGGAGTCAAGTAGACTCCTAATCTACTTGTAAGTGGTGTCCTTATAAGAACACCATGCTGGCTGGAGAGCGTCTGCAAGGCTGTCCTTCAGCACAGGTGGACATGCAGGCCAGAGGGGAGGGGGCAGCTGGTGACCGCAGGCTCTCCGAAGCGCACAGAACACCCTGGCATGGTGAATAGCTGCTCCCTTACTGGGAAAGACTAGAGGATTTTACTATGACTTATGTGACCTAACAATGCAGTCAGTGCTGGACACTGTTGACTTGTCATTTGTGGAAATTCATGGGATGTCTGAGCCCACAACCTGTAAAAGCTGGTGGACTTCTAGGAGAACAGAAAAAAAAAAAAAGAAAAAATAGTAGTAACAAGAGTAACAACAAAAATAATGGCAGCGAAAATACATTCTTTATTATGCTCCAGGCACTAAACATGTAATCGTCAGACAGCATGAAAAGACGGGTATTATTCAACTCCTTCATACAGATGAGGAGACTGAGGCTAAGAGGGGCAAGTGACTTGCCCGCAGGTACACAGCTGGTCAGCGGCAGAGCTGGGTTCCCTTTAGGTCCCCCTGATCACGCGGCTTGAGTTACTAGTGTTGAAATTGCTGAGCACTAGAGGGCTAGGCAGTCAGGGTTGAGAACAACCCTGACTCATTATTCAACTTCATCCAGGCTGGGGGTCCTGGGGGAGCCCCAGAGCTGGAAGCTGTACCCACTTGGGCGGGGCTCCGGGGTCCTTGGGGGGAATGACTCCATGGGGTGGTGCTCTCGACACAGGGAGCTGAGGGCCTCCAGGAAGAGTTTTCTGAAGGAGGAGGACACTGCGTTGTACAGGACAGGCGTCACTGCCGAGCTGACGTAGAAGAGCGTGTTGGTCACCATGTAGAAGTAGTGATAGAAATCGTAGAGCTTGCTGGAAGGGAAAGCCGGAAGGCTGGTTAGAGGGCCTGCTGCCTGCCCGCCGGGTCCTCCCCTTCCTGTTGGGAGCGTCTCCCCCTCCACAGGGCCAGGTCAGGAAGGCCGGCTTCCTGCTATCGAGAAGCACGACGTGCATTCAAGAAACGTTCCATCAGCACTAGCTGCCCTTGGCTGCCGCGCTCCACCCAGCATCGGAGTCCCTGTTCCTGGCTGCCAGGCCCAGCCGCCCGCAGAGTGAAAAGCACATCTGCTGATGGACAGAGACCGGCGTCCAGGCTCTCGAGACGTGGGGAGCCTCGTGCTGCTGCGTGAGGTCAAGGAGATGTGGCTTCCTGAAGGGGAGAGAGGCATTCTGAGAATTCCCTGGCCGCCTTGGGAAGGGCTGCACCTATGTGCCTGTTGGTGTGTGTGTCTGTGTGCATGCTTGTGTATGCGTGCACTTGTGTGTGCACTCTCATGTATGTGCACAGGTATGTCCGAGCTTGTGCACGTGTGTGCACACTTGTGCACATGTGTGAGTGCACTTGTGTGTTTATGTGTGTGTGTGCACTCGTATGTGTACCCCTGTGTGCCTGCGCTTGTGCACACATGTGCATGTATTTGTGTGTCTGTGTGTAGGGGAAATTGCAGCTCTCGAGAACCAGTCATCTGTTGACACGGCTATTTCCTTGGAGGTCACATAGGATCTCTCTCCTCTCAGATGTCCGACTTCCACTTATCATCAGGGTGCAGTGATTTCCAAAAGGAAGAGAAGGGCTTCTCAGCTTGGGTTTTCTCCCATTGTGTCATGAAATGGGTGTGCACGGTCTCATCTCTAAGCAGCCTCTGTTAGCTCGTGGAATCCCAGCTCTGAGGCTTCCTCCCTCTCTCCCTCCTTGTGAGAACATGGCCTTCGCCCTGTTCCCTACCTGCAGGCAGCTCTCCATCCTGGAGTCAGGAGGCTGGAAGCCTTGACTGCCACTCACACGGCCTGAGCAGTTCAGAGAGTTTTCTAGATGATGCTTGGTTCCCCACCCTGAACTGGAAACTTTGGGGATAACAGACTGGGCAGGGCCAGCTAGAACGGAGGCCAGAGTTCTCGAGAGGCCAGCAACCAGGGGCTTCCGCTGGAGAGCGCAGGCAATCCCAGCCCCATGCCCCGCCCCCCACGAGCTGGGGTTCCTTCCCTCACTCACTCTGTCCACTGTTCGTCAGGGACGTAGCAGTACATGAGCCTGCGGATGTGGTACGGCATCCAGCAGACGACATACACGGCCACAATGGCTCCTGCAGGACAGTGGGGAGAGAGACAGACAGTGAGCACATTAGCAGTTATGCAGCTCTGGGGAGCGGAAGCCGCCCGGGGTGACAACAGCGTTTCCCGAGAGCTTGTTCCTGGAGTCTAGGGGTTGGCAGGAGACTTTGAGGTTATCTGGCACACTCTTGTCTGGAAAGAGTGAATGTGAAAGTCGCTCAGTCATGTCCAACTCTTTGCATCCCCATGGACTATACAGTTCATGGAATTCTCTAGGCCAGAATACTGGAGTGGGCAACCTTTCTCTTCTCCAGGGGCATCTTCCCAACCCAGGTCTCCCGCATTGCAGGCAGATTCTTTACCAACTGAAGTATTAGGAAAGCCCCACTCTTGTCTGGATCTGTCCCCAAACCTGCTGTTACCCTGTCCTCTGAGTGAATGTCCATTTTAATCCTAACTGGTCCACTGACATGCTTCTAGAAACTTCTACAACATCTATAACCTCCTGGCCACTAGAATCTACTCCCAACTCAGGGCTGGATATTCCCCCTTGGTCATCCAACTGCATAGATGTGTGTGCATGTGTGCCTGCTAAGTCTCTTCAGTCATATATGACTCTTTGCGACCCAATGGATTGTTGCCCGTCAGGCTCCTCTGTCCATGGGATTCTCCAGGCAAGAACACTAGAGTGGGTTGCCGTGCCCTCCTCCAGGGGATCTTCCCTACCCAGGGATTGGACCCATGCCTCTGTGTCTCTTGTATTGACAGGGTTCTTTATCCCTAGTGCCACCTGGGAAGCCCAACTGCATAGACAATAGAACTCAAATATCCTGCCTTACAAACCTCTCCCCTCCTGTATCCCCTTTTTCTGGTTGATTGATGGCACCACTGTCCATCTGACACCCAAGTCATAAGCCAGAGAGTCTTCTCTTTCCAGTACCCCCAAGATGCAGTCTATTAAGTTACTCCCTAGCATCTCTCCTCTCTCCCTTTCTCCCCAACTTCACTGTGCCCACCCCAGGGGACAACATCTTCCCTCCAGTGGACTGTGACAGCAGTCTCCTAACTGGCCCTATTGACCTAAACTTCTCCTTCCTTTCCCTCCTTCTCCTCCTGCCCTGAGTGGCAAACCCATTCTCTAATCCACTGAGGTCCCTGGACCAGCAGCATCTACCTCAACTGGGAGTTTGTTAGAAATGTAGACTGTCAGGCACACCCAGACAAGACACATCAGAATTTCTGGATGGGGACCCAGGGGTCCATGTCTGACAACTCTCCCAAAGCATTCTTACATGCACGGAAGTTTGAGAAGCACTGAACAGCCTATCCTGCAAAACTGCCAAGCATGTATATCTCAAAAGCAAGTCCCCCTGTCATTCCTGGATCCCGGCTCTTTCAATGATGGCCCATTGTCTATGGAAAGAAGTCCAGGCCCTTCACATGCTGCTTCTGCTACTTGGCACATCACATCATGCTTAGCTCTTGTATTTCAGTCCTGTGCTCAAGACTGTGACACACACATGGCAGCAGAGACCTTGTCCCTTCCTCCATCCTTCTGGACCTTGTGTGTGCCTGGATCACACAGGTGCGTGAAGAGACCTCTGCTTTCCTGTGCCTTTCAAGTTGCCCTTACAGAGCCAAGTTTGCCCAGATACTTAAACAAACAAACACATAGATCAATGTCGCATCAGAGACAGTGGAGAGTTAGTGGGGAACTGGATTTGGAGACCTAGCTGGCCTGCATCCATAATCCCTGATCAGCGGGTCCTTAAATACATTGGTTCCTCGTGTCCATCTGAACAACCAGACTCCCTGAAGAGCAGCCAGGTGTCTGCTTGTCTTTGTGCGCCACCCCCTGGAGCCGATGGGGCGGTTAGTGTACACAATTCCCATTCCTTCTTTTAATTATACTACTGTGCCTTACAGAAGCCTGTTGGTGATTGTATAACTCCCCAGGGCATAGAGAAAAATGAGACCTAGACAGAGGCAGGAACTCGCTCAAGGCCATGTGGCCAGGGATTGGTGGAGACCGCCCTGTTCTGGCTCTTCCACTCCAGGCAGGGCTACCGGGAACTTAACTGAGAACTTGGATGCTGCGCCGGAGGCCACGGATCCGGCGGGAGTCCTTGTGTCTCACCAGGGCAGCCTGGTCCCCCAGGGTCAGTGTCTTCCTTTCCTCGCTCATCAGCTCCAGGCGGCTGGGGGCAGAACTGCCTGCGGCGGGAGGGGACGGCACCTGGGAGCAGAGGGCTGCCAGGTGGCTCACGGTGACCCCGTTCAGGAAAGCGGTTAATGCCAAAGGGAGCACGAAGGACACCAGCACATTCACCTGGAAAACGTGATTCCAAGGGTTATGGCGGTAGCTGCAAGGCTTGGTGACTGCTGGTCCTCAGGTGTGCCCAAGGGCCCAGGAATCTGCAGCAACAGGACCAGGGCTGGGGGTGGGGGTGGTGGTGACAGCAGATTTACAGATGCTGAGAAAATTCTCAGAAATAAGGAGAGCAGTGAAAATAGAAAAGACAAGAAAGCAGGGGATGTTTAGGATGCTCACTGTCTAAATAATAGCCATGCTGGAAAGAAAAATAGAGAAAACAGTGGAGGAAATTATAATATAGGAAAAAAAAAAACACATTTCAGAAAGATTTCCCAGGGCTTCCTTAGTGGCTCATTGGTAAAGAATCCACTTGCCAGATGAATGGATAGGAAAGCTGTGGTACATATGCACAATGGAATATTACTCAGCTATTAAAAAGAATGCATTTGAATCAGTTCTAATGAGGTAGATGAAACTGGAGCCTATTATACAGAGTGAAGTAAGTCAGAAAGAAAAACATCAATACAGTATATTAACGCCTATATATGGAGTTTAGAAAGATGGTAACGATGACTTTATATGTGAGACAGCAAAAGAGACACAGATGTAAAGAACAGACTTTTGGACTCTGTGGGAGAGGGAGAGGGTGGGATGGTTTGAGAGAATGGCATTGAATCATGTATGTTACCATATGTGAAATAGATCACCAGTCCAGGTTCAATGCATGAGACAGGGTGCTCAGGGCTGGTGCACTGGGATGACCCTGAGGGATGGGATGGGGAGGGAGTTGAGAGGGGGGTTCAGGATGGGGAACACATGTACACTCATGGCTGATTCACGTCAATATATGGCAAAAACCACTACAATATTATAAAGTAATTAGCCTCCAATTAAAACTAAATTAATTTTTTAAAAAAGAATCCACCTAGCCAGTGTAGGAGACACAGGTTTGATCTGGCAGGATCTCACATGCCACAGAGCGACAAGCCCATGCGCCACAACCATTGGGCCTCTGCTCTAAGGCCAGGAGCCACACCTACAGGGCCCACGTGCAGCAGCTGCTGAAGCCACGCTCCCTCGAGCCGTCACTCTGCAACAAGAGAAGCCACGACCCTGAGAAGCCCACATACAGCTATTAGGGAGTAGCCCCTGCTTGCCACCACCAGAGAATAGCCCATGCATCAGTGAAGATGCAGCCCAGCCATAAATCAATGAAACTGTATTTTAAAAAAGTTTTCCCAAAATTGAGGGATGTGAACTTCTAGACTGAAAGGCGTGTGGGTGCTCAGAACAGTGGATGAAAATAAATCCACATCAAGGCACGTTCTTATGACATTTAGCACCTGGAGATAGAGTAGGTCTCCAAAGCTCCCAAAGGGATAAAACAGGGCACGTACAAAGGAAAGGAACCAGAATGGCCTTCAGTTCAGTTCAGTCGCTCAGTCGTGTCCGACTCTTTGCGACCCCATGGACTGCAGCACGCCAGGCCTCCCTGTCCATCATCAACTGGCCTTAGACTCACTCAAAGCAATGAGGAAGCTAGAAAATAATAGACAGATGCTTTACAATTTGTGAGGAAAAACAGTTTCCATCTTGTAATGTTCTGCCCAGCCATACTGTGAGAAATGAGAGGATAAAATGAAATATTTTCAGACACGTAAATTCTCAAAAAGTGTTTTTACCTTCTATGGACATTTTCTCAGGTCTCAGGAGGTTACAAGAGCATATGTTCCATCAAAATAAGCTTGTGAACCAACATAGAGGGAGACCTGGGATCCCCAAATTGGGTGTCCCCCAGAGGAGCAGAAAGATGGGGTAGCATTGGCAAGGTGCTAGAGCAGAGGAGAGGCCTCCAGGCATGACTGAAAAATGCAAGATGAAGTTGGTTGATTACCTGATGGGGCTCAACATATTGACAGGGTATTTATACTTCTGGTGTGGGCATGCTAAGCTGCTCAGTTGTGTTCAACTCTTTGCAATTTTGAAAGCAAGTGGGATGCTTTCCTATTGCGTTTTTATTCTTATTTCCACAGTTTTCCATAGTCCTGTTAAGACTGCAGTTGATATATGTATTTCTTTTGAAATCCTTCATTTACGTTGAATGTTTAGGCCTCTTTTGTTCTTGTCATGGGGCTAAAGATCACTAGTTTGGGTGATAATAGAAAAGCAGAAGACTGGGTGGGTCATGAAATCTACATTTTTTTACCTGCTGTCCAGGTAATTCTTATACCCAATCACGTTTGCTCACCACTCCTGCAAGACTGGGAAGACTTCAGAGTCAATCTTGAGTTCAAATCTGGAATTCTCTTTATTTTTTTATGGAGATATAGTTGGTTTACAATACTGTTAGTTCCAGGTATATAGCAAAGTGATTCAGTTATACATACATACATATATTTTTTTCAGATTATTTTCCACATAGGTTGTTCCAATATATTGAATATAATTCCCTGTGCTATACAGCAAATCTTTGTTGCTTGCCTATTTTATATACAGTACTTTTTATCTGTTAATTCTATAGTGCTAATTTATCCCGGGTCTCTCCCTCCCTTTCCCCTTTGATAACCATGAATTTATTTTCTAGGTCTGAGGGTCTTTTCTGTTTTGCAGTTAGTCATTTATATTATGCTTTAGATTCCACATATAAACGATATCGTGTAATATTTGTCTTTCTCTGGCTTACCTTCACTCAGTATGATAATCTCTAGGCCCATCCGTGTCGCCACAAAACGGCATTATTTCATTCTTGTTTGGAATTCTCAGTGCTTCCCTTTGGCCAGGTCTCTCCCCAAATCCTTTGTTAAATCGGGCGGTGAGACCCAACTTTCTGACTGCTCTCTAGCGTGAGAGATGAAAACACAGACGGTGGGGTCGCTCCTCTCGCTTACCTGGACGAAGATCTGAAGGGTGGCTCGGCTCACCAGCACGGTGCACACGCGCGAGGCGGGCTCCGGCTCCCCGCCCGCCGTCTCCAGCTCGTGCTTCTGCCCCATGATGACGGCCATGGGGAGGGCCAGGGCGAGCGAGGCGGCCCAGACGACGGACAGCAGGCGGCGGGTCTTGCGCGGAGTCAGCAGGCTTCGGGCGCGCAGGGGCTGGCACACGGCCAGGCAGCGCTCGGCGCTCAGGCTGGCCACGCTGAGCACCGTGGCGTAGGCGCACAGCTCGCGTACGAAATAGTAGGCGCGGCAGCCCAGGTCTCCGAAGACCCAGGGGTAGTGGAACCACACGAAGTTATAGAGCTCCATGGGCACGCCGACCAGCAGCAGCAGCAGGGCGGAGAGCGCCAGGCTGAGCACGTGGCAGCGCAGGCGCCCCGGGGGCCCGGCCCGCGCCTTCAGCACCACGTGCACGGACAGCGCATTGCCCGCCGTGCCCAGCGCCAAGATGAGCGAGTAGAGCGCGGTGAACAGCACCTTGGCCCAGAGGCGCGTGTCCACGCCCAGCCGCGCGTCCAGGCTCAGCGCGGGCCCGGGGCTGGGTCCCGGGGCCCGCGGGCTGCCAGTCTCCATCGCGTTCCCGAGACTGCGCTCCCTCCCTCTCCCTGCCCGGAGACTGGGCGAGCTGCCCCGTTGGCCAGCGCCTCCCCTCCTCTCTGGGAACCTCCGGAATGGGAGGACACGCCCCGCGAAGGGTGCCCGGGAGCCGGCGCAGGACCGCGAGGGTAAGCCTGTTAGCTGCGCTCACGTTTCTCAGTTCAGTTCCCTACGGGGGAAACATGTGCTGGATGGAGGGTGGGCTCATTTTGGGGGGACCTGAGAGACAGTCAATGGCACCCTACTCCAGTACTCTTGCCTGGAAAATCCCATGGACAGAGGAGCCTGGTAGGCTGCAGTCCATGGAGTCGCTCGCAAAGAGTCGGACACGACTGAGCAACTTCACTTTCGCTTTTCACTTTCATGCATTGGAGAAGGAAATGGCAACCCACTCCAGTGTTCTTGCCTGGAGAATCCCAGGGATGGAGGAGCCTGGTGGGCTGCCATCTATGGGGTCGCACAGAGTCGGATACGACTGAAGCGACTTAGCAGCAGCAGCAGCAGCAGAGAGACAAGTGAGTTGGGCCGAATGCCTCCATTGACTAGCTGTGTGACCTTGGGCAAGTTATTTTTTGTTCTCTCTCAACCCATTTCTGCATTTAAAAAATATTATCGATGCTGCAGACTTTCTGTGAAGATTGCTGGGTGAATCTGTGTGCAACTTTTTACCTGGGGCGTAAGCAGGCATCCCACATGCGCCATGTGCTCTGCTGCTGCCTGTGTGTGCCGTCCCAAGGCAACTGAGCAAGAATTTGCCCACATGTCAACATTTCCCAGGTAGCTCAGTGGTAAAGAATCCACCTGCAATGCAGAAGACTCAGGTTTGATCCTTAGGTTGGGAAGATCCCCTGGAGGAGGAAATGGCAACCCACTCCAGGATTCTTGCTTGGAAAATGCCATGGGTAGATGAGCCTGGTGGGCTGTAGTCCATGGGGTCATAAAGAATCAGACACGAATGAGCATGCATGCAACATTTTGCAGCTGTTATTCTTAGAAAAGGTCTCTTTCATCTTCTTGGTAAAGGCTGTTTCAGTGCCATAGTAATGTCCTCATGGAAGTCCTCTAGCAGTTGCCCCCACATAATATCTGCTTTTCCCATCCTTTGAGGATGTCATGCTCATGGAGCAGTATGAGAAAGTGGAAAGAAGTATTGAGCATGTTTTAAAGCCTTCCATAGGTCTCTTTCCTAACCCCATCTAGAACTTAATCCACTTATTTAAGTTTTTTTGGCTGCACTGGGTCTTCCATTGTTGTACCCGGGCTTTCTCTGCTTGTGGCAAGCGGGGGGCTACTCTCTAGTTGCAATGTGCAGGAAGGTGAGATGCAGTTAATAAGGGAGTAAGGAAGATTCAGCACCAATGACACATCCAGTGGGCTCTCCCCACAGATGTGTGCAGAGGGCTCAGGATTTCTATCTTCACCCAGGGGACTAGAGGAGAATGACTGATATGCCCTCTGGTTGTAAGTCCCATACCTGGTCCCTCTAAGCTGAAACTCTGAGAACATATCCATGTGTGGATGCTCTGGGCCTAGCACTTGCTTCTTCAGTACCCACAAGAACTTAATTTTGCCCCTGAATAAAATCATCACTTGTGTTAAGATTGCTTTCAGCCTGTATTGGAAGACTCTGATCTTTGATATCCTCCACTGTCTATGTTAGAATCAAAATCTGGGCTTCCCTGTTGAGTCACAAAGTGAAAGTCGCTCAGTCGTGTCAGACTGTTTGCAAACCCATAGACTATACTGTCCATGGAATTCTCCAGGCCAGAATACTGGAGGGGGTAGCTGTTCCCTTCTCCAAGGGATCTTCCCAACTCAGGGATTGAACCCAGGTATCCCGCATTGCAGGCAGATTCTTAACCAGCTGGGCCACCAGGAAAGCCCAAGAATACTGGAGTGGGTAGCCTGTCCCTTCCCCAGTGGATCTTCCTGACCCAGGAATCAAACTGGGGTCTCATGCATGTGGAAGGATTCTTTACCAGTTGAGCAACCAGGGAAGCCCGTTGAGTCACAGGCCAAGCTAAATTTCTCGATCTCTAATTGTGCAGCAAATAATTCAGAACTACCCAGTACTGGAGGGCGCTGCTAGGGGTGGCAGTTATGGAAGGGAAGGATTACATGTCCAGAGATGCCAGAGGCAGGATGCTACACTTTTCGGGGCAGTGGTGTGAAGTACTGACAAGGCTTCCTGGCCAGGCAAGGTGTCTCTGGGTCTAAGAATCTGGGTGTTCTGTTTGCTTTGTGTACCTAGATTCCTAACTTTCTTGCCTGTTGCATATAGGTCCCATCAAAAGGGCTTCTGCCATGAACTGAACTGTGTTCCCCTCCCCATTGGTTGAAGACTTAACCCCTAGTGTGATTGCATGTGGAGTAAGGAGATAATTAGAGATAAAGGAGATCATAGGCAATAAGTATCCATATAAGGACTTCCCTGGTGGCTCAGATGATAAAGCAGGAGACCTGGGTTCCATCCCTGGGTCAGGAAGATCCCCTGGGGAAAGAAATGGCAACCCATTCCAGTGTTCTTGCCTGGAGAGTCCCATGGACAGAGGAGCCTGGTGGGCTACAGTCCATGGGGTCGCAAAGAGTTGGACACGACTGAGTGATTAACGCACATATAAGAGGAGATATCAGAGAGCTCCCTACCTCTCTGTGTTTCTTTCTTTCTGCCACATGAGAACACTGTGAGGAGGAGACGGTCAGTCTGCAAGCCAGGAAGAGAGCTTGCACCAGGAACCAAACCTGTCGGCACCTTAATCTTGGACTTCCAGCCTCCCGGACTGTGAGAACATAAACCTCTACAGTTTAAGCCCCACAGTCCCCGGTGTGCTGTTCTGGCAGCTTGAGCAGACTCAGACAGCTTCCTTCCCCAAGCAGCCTTTGGACCTGATGCCAGCACATGACCCAAGTGATTAACGCACATATAAGAGGAGATATCAGAGAGCTCCCTACCTCTCTGTGTTTCTTTCTTTCTGCCACATGAGAACACTGTGAGGAGGAGACGGTCAGTCTGCAAGCCAGGAAGAGAGCTTGCACCAGGAACCAAACCTGTCGGCACCTTAATCTTGGACTTCCAGCCTCCCGGACTGTGAGAACATAAACCTCTACAGTTTAAGCCCCACAGTCCCCGGTGTGCTGTTCTGGCAGCTTGAGCAGACTCAGACAGCTTCCTTCCCCAAGCAGCCTTTGGACCTGATGCCAGCACATGACCCAGAGAACTTGAACTTGAACCTTGCTACTTGCTACTTACTTGCTACTTGAACCTTGAAAAAAGACAGTTAATTCCCTGTTTCCATCACTCCAGAACTGTGTCATAGTAGAGTTTTCTGACTCAGAGAAAGGGGTGACAACAGAGAGTCACTGTGTGTGTGTGTTATGAGAGAGAGACAGAGAGGGAAGCAGAGATGTAACATATTTGCAGGTTCTGGGATTAGAACATTGATCTATTGGGGGTTGATATCCTTCATTTCACACCTCAGGTCCAACCTCCCATCCTTTTTCTCAAAGACCTAAGAATGGAAGCCTTTTCATGGAGTGGAGAAATCAGGGAAGGCTCTGTGGAGGAAGGAGGTGTGGCCTGGCCCCAGACCGTGGGCACCTTTGGAAAGACCTTCCAGGAAGTGGGTCACGGCATGAGCTAAGATTTAGAAATGGGACCGGACAAGGTGTTCTGAGAGGGGAGGGGTGTTCACAGGAGACTCCCAAACCAGGGCCTGGCAGCCTGGGGAAGAGGGGTGCCCTGTGGATTCTTACGGCTGGGGCATGTAGGGGGCAGACTTCAACGTGGTCCTGCCCAGGGTCCCGTGGGGCAGCTCGGGAGTTCTCAGAAGCTCCAGTGGAGGACAAGTTGAGAGTTTGGCCAATAGAAGTCCAGAGTAAAATAGAGCCTCCGTTTCTTTGTCTGTAAAATGGAGCTATTCGTGCCTACCTCAGAGTGACTGTAAGGATTAGTAGCCGTGACTGCTTTTTGAGGGTCTAATTCACGCCAGCGTTCATCAAGGACTCTCTGTTCATGGCCTCAAGTGCCCCGAAAACAGCCCTGTGACGGAGAGACTATTTTTATCCCTGTGTTTCCCAGATAAGGAAACAAAGGTCTTTAAAGGTCTGAGTCAGAACAGCTTCGAGGTGCCGAGTCAGCCCCAGAGCCCAGGTCTGTGTGACTCAGATGGTGCAGCTCAGCCATCATGTGTTGCTTCCAGGAACCCCATCAACACACAGGTCCCTATTTCCAGGCGCACCAGCCCAGCCAGCACTGGCTGTCATCGGCCTGACATAGCAGCAGGATACCCGTCAGCCTGACCTCCCCATGAGCAGGGCTGTGAAACCCGCCTGGGCTCGGAGCCCCGAGGACCAGGCACGCCCCCCTTGTTCACGCCGAGGCTCCACGTGGCTGGCCCTGGGGATGGGTGCAGGAGGACCGGATGCTGTGTTCACAGCTCCAGCATGGCTCTGTGCAGCTATCACACAGCCAGCTGAGCGCTCCCCACGACCAGGTGTAATGACTCACAGTCTTATCGCTGCTTGGTCACGAGGTTCTCAAAATATCTCGACAGCAGGAATTAAAAATAGTAAGAGTAGTGGGGACCCAGCTCAGTCGAAGTGTCTGAAAGTGTTATTTTCGCCCTTCCGTTGAGGACATTCAGGGACCTTCAGTCTGCAGGAGCCGTTCCAGGGAGTGGGCGGGGGGCCACCCCGCCCTCCCTGCTCTTCTCCAGGGGGAGCAGGCCAGCTGCGCATTGTGTGGCCAGGATCGCGGTGACCTGGGCACGTGGAAGCCTGGGGTTCAGAACCTTCCTGCGGCTTACCAGATGCAGCAGGACTGGGGTGGCTGCTGACCTCCAACCTGTCAAGGGAGGTCGTTAGAACCCATCACGTTTGTTAGGACATGCCCGGCATCTTTCGGATATTTGCCCACTCCACCCTCGGCACATCCCTGGATGGATTCCGGGTCAGGGTCTCCTCTGGAGAGCAGGAGGAAGGGGAGTGAAGCGAGTGGGCAGCAGAAGGCCTGGCTGGGGAGGAGGCAGGGACCAGGGTTGGTGCTTCTGCACCCACGGAGTAGAGCTGAGAGGTGTTTGGAGGTGGGCGGTCCTAGCAGCACAGGCTGTAGGGATTCTGGGGGCCAGGGGGTCCCTCTGTGCTAGGGGTCAGGGAGGTTGTCTCCTTCAGTCCTTGTCAAACGAGATTGGAGCCTCTCACCCAGGCCTGCAGCTTGCCCTGTGCTCCGCTCCCACCCCCACCTTGCCCAGAAACTGCCTCCCCCCTCCCAGCTGCGGGCCTGCACACCTGTGCCCCATGGAGCCCAGCCCCATCAGCACAAACCCGCAGCTCCTGGCAGGATCAGAACCACGTTTCAAGCACCGTGTTTGGGGTCAACCCAATCCTGCTTAATCACTTCCTGCTTTGTGACCCAAGACCAGTTCTTTAAGCTCCTCTTTCACTTCCGTAACCTCATAGGGCTGCCGTGCAGAACGTGTACCGGAGAGCAGTCGACCACCTGGTGGTGTGTCTGAAAGTGTTGTTTTCTCCCTTCGCTGGCTTCCTGGTGTGCAGGCAGAACTCAGGTCCAGCGAGTCGGCATGATGACGCTGCTGAGTGTGATGGAGGTGATGCCTGTGGTCCCCTGGGGAAGGGAGGCCGCTGACCCCAGCCTTCCTGACTCCCCAAAGGGTGCTCGTGCATGGAGAGAAAGGATTCCTTGTCACTTCTGTGGGAAACCAGCGGCTTCCCTGGTGGCTCAGGTGGTAAAGAATCTGCCTGCAGTGCAGGAGACCCTGGTTTGATCCCTGGATTGGGAAGATCCCCTGGAGCGGGGCATGGCTACCCACTCCAGTATCCTTGCCTGGAGCATCCCATGAACAGAGGAGCCTGATGGGGTCTCAAAGAGTCAGACAGGACTGAGCGCCTAAGACTTTCACGTGACACGACAGTGGTGGAGAAGGTGAGTGGACTCAGGACCCGCACATCCTCTTTTGCGAGGTTCCCTGCACCCAGCACGTGAGGTACTGTCTCCCCCCAACATGTCCTCCCCACAGATCGCCTCTGGAGGCAGCACTCGTGGGTTTGAATCACAGTTCTGTCCTTTGTGGCTGTGTGACCTTGGGAAAGTTAGTGAGTGATGAGCCAAGAGTACCTAGCAGGTCACGCCCTGTGACCGGGTGTCAGTCTCACAGAGTCCAGAGAAACCGGCGTCCGCTGGAAGACCTCTGCATCCTTCAGGGACCGGGAGGTGTCCCGGTGTTGTTTTGTTAGCCAGTCCCAGGTGGGAGAGGATTTGCAATTCAACACTCTGCTCTTTTCCTGAGCCTTGTGACTTGGCCGGGCTCCTGGGTGGAAAGAGAAGCTGCCTGCTCTGGGCTCAGTGTCACTGGGCCAGCCTCCCAGCTCCTGAAATTAGCCTCCGCAGACACCGTTCTCTGGGTGCTGGGTGGGGAGGCCACTGGCGTCCCCCCGACCCCAGCCATGGAGGAGCAGGACCACGCCTGTGACCCCACCTGGGAGCCCCCACAGGCAAAGAGCCGCCCGGACTCACCTTGGTCGTGGGTAAGGGCCAGGGCATGGCCACATGCAAGCTACCCCACCCCCCTCTATTGCTTGGCTGAGGAGTGCAGACGGGCCCTGTGGGTCTCGTAAAGGATCGGTGCGTCCACATTTTTCCAAAGAAGTGATGGGACCAGCCGCTCCCCAGAGGCTCCTGGGATGGAGGCTGCATTTATGGAAGAGGGTTTAGAACTGGCTCAAGAAGTCAAGGCATTTTTCTTTGCCTTGGATGGAGAGTAATAGTGACTGCTTTAATCCTCAAGACAGAGTTATTTGAGGACTCCTGCTCACCAGGCACTGTGCAGGAAATGCTTGCTGCCTTCTGTGTTTGCACGCGGGCAAGGAGGCGAGGCCCCGAGGGTTGAAGTTACGGGATCAACACAGGCATTTGAGCATGGTTGTGTCAGAGAGTGTGATGTGTGCGCCGTGGGCACCCCTAGACTCCAAAGCCAGAGGTTCCACTGTCTGTGTTTTCTAGATCTCATCCTAGAGGTCCAGGCTTTGTTCAAAGGTAGTTATGTTTGTGTGAAGCCCAAAAAGCAAGAGTAGAGGGTGTTCAGATAACCCCAAGTGGAAGTGTGGACCAAGGGTGGAGCCTGGACTCGAGTTTGGGCTTGGCTATTTCTTCCAGAGGCTGAGGGTTTGGCTACAGTGAACATAATGTGTTAATGGTAGTGGTTTAGTCACAAAATTGTGTCTGACTCTTTGTGACCGCATGGACTGTGGCCCGCCAGGCTCTTCTGTCCGTGGGGATGCTCCAGGCAAGAATACTGGAGTGGGTTGCCATTTCCTCCTCCAGGGGATCTTCCCGACCCAGGCATCAAATCCTGGTCTCTCGCATTGCAGGTGGATTCTTTATGTCTAAGCCACCAGGGAAACCACCAATGTGTCCCTCCCCCGCCCCAAATGTCTAGGACACCTTTGATACTCCTCCCAGCTGTGGAGGCTGGGCTGGTCCCGGAGGGTTCCACACGCCCTGGAAACAGAGCCTGGGGTCCGCTGCACCTGCGGGGAGAGGGTGAGGGGTGTGGCGTGCAGGGAACCGGCACAGCCTCCTGGCTGCCGGTTCCCCGAAGCCCCTGTCATCGCCACTTCAGTCACGCCCACTCTCAGGGCAGCTCCTTTCCCTGCAGGGACATGGGACCTTGCTGTTGGTATTCAGGCGGAGGTGCGGGGGGCAGGGGGCACCCGAGAAAAGGCCTCTGGATTCTGCTCCCAGCCTTTGCCACTTGGCCCTTGGGGCCGGTGTTTCCTGGGCAGACAGAAGCTCGCAGAGGCGGCTGCGCAGTGAGCCTCCCTCTGCAGGCGGAGGGCAGGAAGGGGAGCACTCCCCCGTGGTGCTCTGCACATCGACAGCACTCACACTCTAGCTAAACAGACGGTTTTGTGGTTCGTTGGAGATTAAGACGGTTGTGTCTTGTTTCCCACTCCTGGAATGTCTCTCTTGAACAGAGCAGCCCAGAGAAGTGCCCCCTTCTTTCCCCGTGTGGGCAACACTGCGCTCTCGGAAAGCTCTCCCACATCCACTCCGGGACCGAGTCTCCTTGGCCCTGGGACACAGGTCTTACCATCGTGGCATCTCTCTTGTACAGCCCATCTCTCTCGTCCAGTTTCCCAGGGTTGTCAAATGTCATTCCCATTTGACAGCCCGGGGAAACTGAGATTTTGATGTTGCCCGACAAGAGGCTGGGGGATGGGAGGGGGTGGGGAAGATGGAGGCAGGGTGGTAGCCCAGCCCCACCATCGTTCCCCACACCTGCGGATGCTGTGATCCGAGGTTATAAAATTATGTGTATTAGAAAAGGTTTCGATTCTACAGCGGAGTGTAAATATTAATAAGATAGTAAAATGCCAATCATTTCACCGCTTGGGAGGTCGTCTGGGAACTTTGTCAATTGAGGTCACCCTGTGTTTCCCTGGAGGCTCATTATAATTAAGCCACAGAAAGAATTTCAAAGTCTCTAGTTCTTTTTTCATTTCAACCCCTTCACTGCCCCGTGTGCTTGATTCTAAAACCCCCAAAGCCCTCTGGTTGTCCACTGTGGCCTGGACCCCTTGCCGTGTGACATCTGTGACTGTCTTCCTGGCGGAGGCAGGTGTCCATGGCAGGAGAGGGTGAGGGGTGGTGGGGGACAGTTTGCTGGACCCTGGAGCTGCTGCGCTGGCTCTGCAGACTGTCCACCCCTGGGTGCAGGATTTAAATGGGCCCAGGAACTTGGGCTTGGCTCTTGCTGGCGCCCACATCCAGGAGAATCTGGCCTGCTGAGCTGAAGGGTGGCTGCACGGCAGGGATCCTGGGAGTCTAACGGGGCTCCAGGGAGAGCGCTGGCCTCCTTCCACTGTTGGGGGCTGGGTCCAGCCCCGGGAGGACAGCGGAGGCCAGGTCCTGAGTGAGGCTTCAGCAAAGCTGGACTGGAACACAAAGCAGGAAATCGAGGTGGATGCCCAGATGGACTGCCTGTCACACAGGAAAGCTTAGGAAGAGGCTGCAAGAGAGCTGGCCAAGCAGGGCAGGAGAGGCGGGAACTGCAGCTGCCGTGGCCAGGAGCCGGGCTGAGCTGGCTGCTTCTGGGGAGGGTAAGAATGGCTCAGCCATCGTGGGGCACTTTCATTCCTGGGGCCAGGAAAGGGCAGCTGGCAGTGCCGAGAGCCCTGGGAGGCACCTGTTAAGTTGGCAACAGTTTCCTGGACACAGGCCACATCCCTTCCCAGAGGCTGTGAGCTTGATGTCCAGGCTTTGAGCGTGTACAGAGCCTCATGGGGCACAGTGATGGGTGAGACCTGGTCCCCACCCACAGGAGCTCAGGGTGGAGTGTGAGTGGGTACATCTGCCAGCTGCCAAGTTCCTGTGGACACAGATCAGGAGGAATTCCCACTGGCAGGGCTGGGGAAGGCGTCTTTGTGAAGCTGGCATCAGAGCCCGGCATTGGGAGGTGGGTAGGATTTCAATAAACACGTTGGGGGAGGGGTGGCGGGCAGAGACTTCTAGGCCAAGGGTTCAGCCTGAGTGACAGCTGGGCTTTGCAAGAACAGGGTGTTCTCCTAAAGCTAATTCTGCAAGTTCAGTTCCTCAAGCCGTTTGGGATTTTATGTCTCCTGAGTTGGGGCATGTGTGGTGACATTCATCTCCGTCAGACCCCCAGCCTGTGAGAGAAATCAAACAGTCATGGACCAAATATGTGGGACTTGGTGTGAATCCAGGGCCACACAGTGCCTGGGCTCAAGCTTTAGTTTTACCACTTGCAAGTTAGATTAACTGGAGCCTAAGTTTTCTTATCTGTAAAACGGGACTTAACAATACCTAATAATATAGTACTCACAGGGACTTGGTTGCTCGTTGTTGTTCACTTGCTAAGTTGTGTCCGACTCTGTGACCCCATGACTGAAGCACACCAGGCCCCCCTGTCCCTCATCATCTCCTGGAGTTCACCCTGTTTCATGTCCATTGAATCGGTGATGCCATCCAACCATCTCATCCTCTGCCGCCCTCTTCTTCTTCTGCCTGCAATCTTTCCTAGCATCAGAGTCTTTCCAACGAGTTGGCTGTTTGCATTAGGTGGCCAAAGTATCAGAGCTTTGGTACCAAGTGCTTGGTAAATGAGCTATCATTAATAAACCTGAAAAGAAAAAAAAGCTTGTTACAAGTTGGGTTGTAAATACCAGTGAAGAGAAAATCATTTGCATTTGGACTGTTGATCTCAGCATGGTAAAGAGATAATGCACCAAGTCATAGCCCCACATCCCCTAAGAGATGGAGGGGATGGAGAATTCCCCTAATGGAGAATTCAGAGTGAGCCTTTGTTCAGACCTTTTGGCTCGGCATTCAGGGCCTCTCAGGAGCTTCCTGCTCTTGGCTCTGTCCTCGCCTACTGAGACCATGTGTGGCCCAGCAAGTGCCTCTCCTCGGAGGCGCTGAGCCCATTATGTTAGCTGGGTCTCCAGGGAATGAACATCAGGACCTCAGACCCATCCTGCCGTCTCCAGCCTCTGAGACTTGGCAAGGGGCTGGACTTTGGGCCCCAACTGCCCAGAGCACATGTTTGCCGCTAAACTCTGTTGGCAAAGCCGACCAGAAGCCTGGGCAGAAGCTGGGTTTGGCCTCCGGGAACCCTTTCCTCAGGGACCCCTAGGGCCAGCACCCCTGGCAGTGCTGGGGGCGTGGAAAGACAGACTCAGGGACAGGATCCACCTCTCCCCAGAGGCCCAGCCGACTTGCGACACCTGTTTGCCCACCTGATCCAGGCAGGATCTCAAGAGGCTACTGCCTGGGATCAGCATGAAACTACCGGCTCCCTGGTTGAGTGATGCGGAGACAGGCAGAGAGAGAAACCAGGAAGCAGTCCCCACACGCACCGCCATGGGAAGCAGAGCTTTGGGCCTCCTTGCTCCGTCTCTCCAGTGGCCTGGGCCCAACCACCAGACCCCTGCTTCCTGTGAAGTCGAAGGGGAGGTCTGGAGCGCCCCCTGGAGGTGGTACTCTGCCGCTACAGAGTGCTTCAGTTCAGTTCAGTTCAGTCGCTCAGTCGTGTCTGACAGGAAAATAGAAAAGCTACAGGAAAACCACCACCCCGTCGTATCACAGCCAAGTGGCCGATATGACTTTTACTAGGGACAGAAACGGAGAAGGCAATGGCATCCCACTCCAGTACTCTTGCCTGGAAACTCCCATGGACGGAGGAGCCTGGTAGGCTGCAGTCCATGGGGTCGCTGAGTCAGACACGACTGAGCAACTTCACTTTCACTTTTCACTTTCATGCATTGGAGAAGGAAATGGCAACCCACTCCAGTGTTCTTGCCTGGAGAATCCCAGGGATGGCGGAGCCCAATGGGCTGCCATCTGTGGGGTCGCACAGAGTCGGACACGACTGAAGCGACTTAGCAGCAGCAGCAGCAGCAGCAGCAGCAGCAGGGACAGAAACAGGATGAACACAGAAACTCAGTGGTGCAAAGTCAGTGGTTACTGGATCAAATCTGAATTCTTCATTAAGTTTGTTTGTGATTAAACTCCTTGCAGGAAACTGTTGTTGGATTACATTCTCCACTGTGCCTTTAAACTCTGACTCTTGCTGCCACCTTCCCTTTCTGTCTGTTCTGTTCTCCTTATTTATAACCTCTTCTCTCCTGTTGGGCTGTGAGCCCTGATGGCAGCCAGTGTCTCCATCTTAGCGTTGCCCAGAGCTCCTAACACGTCTGGGTCAGCTGGATTTATACCTTTGCCTTGATGTAATATTGCAGCACCCCCTTTTGCTCTGAAGTGGGGTGATCACCCTACCTTGTACACATCGGTAAGGTCATACCTGCATTTGGCTTTGGGGCCATCCCCTCACCCACAGCTTGTACCCAAAGGCCTTTTCTCACTGCCACTTAGGGGTCCTACTCATCTCCTCCTGTCAGGGCTAGAGAGGGTTGGAGGGCTTTGTACGGCAGTGCTGTGTTTCACACAAAGATTAGGGTCTAACGTTAGTGCAGGAGGCAGAAACTGTGTGGTCCGGTTCCCTGAGGATGTTCTTCCCTGCAGACACCATGCCTTGGTGTGTTAGCAGAAAAGCTAAGGGAATAGATTAAATATTAAATAGATTAGACTGAGTTTGTTGCTCAGTCCTTCAGCCTTGTCTGACTCTATGGACATCATGGACTGCAGCATGCTAGGCTTCCCTATCCTTCATCATCTCCTGGAGTTTGCTCAAACTGATGTCCATTGAGTCAGTGATGCCATCCAACCATCTCATCCTCTGTCATCCCCTTCTCCTCCTGCCTTCAGTCTTTCCCAGCATCAGGGTCTTTTCTGTTGAGTCAGTTCTTCGCATAAGGTGGCCAAAGTATTGGAGTTTCAGCATCAGTCCTTCCAGTGAATATTCAGGACTGACCTCCTTAAGGATGGACTGGTTGGATCTCCTTGCAGTCCAAGGGACTTTCAAGAGTCTTCTCCAACACCACAGTTCAAAAGCATCAATTCTTCAGCATTCAGCCTACTTTATGGTCCAACTCTCATATCCATATATGACTACTGGAAAAACCATAGCTTTGACTAGATAGACCTTTGTTGGCAAAGTCATGTCTCTGCTTTTTAATATGCTATCTAGCTTTGTCAAAGCTTTTCTTTCAAGGAGCAAGCGTCTTTTAATTTCATGGCTGCAGTCTCCATCTGCAGTGATTTTGAAGCCCAAGAAAATAAAGTCTCTCACTATTTCCATTGTTTCCCCATCTATTTGCCATAAAGTGATGGGACTGGATGCTGGGATCTTCATTTTTTGAATGTTGAGTTTTAAGCCAGCTTTTTCACTCTTTTCTTTCACCTTCATCAGGAGGCTCTTTAGTTCCTCTTCATTTTCTGCCATTAGGGTGTTGTCATCTGCATGTTTGAGGTTATTTATATTTCTCCCAACAATCTTGATTCCAGCTTGTGCTTCATTCAGCCCGCCATTTTGCATGATGTACTTGCATATAAGTTAAAAAAGTAGGGTGACAATATACAGCCTTGACGTACTGCTTTCCCAAATTGGAACCAGTCTGTTGTTCCATGTTCAGTTCTAACTGTTGCTTTTTGACCTGGATACAGGTTTCTCAGGAGGCAGGTAAGGTGGTCTGATATTCCTATCTCTTTAAGAATTTTCCACACTTTGTTGTAATCCACACATTCAAAGGCTTTAGCTTAGTCAATGAAGCAGAAGTAGATGTTTTTCTGGAATTCTTGTTTTTTCTATGATTCAACAGACGTTGGCAATTTAATCTCTGGTTCCTCTGCCTTTTCTAAATGTAGCTTGAGCATCTGGAAGTTCTCAGTTCATGTACTGTTGAAGCCTAGCTTGGAGAATTTTGACAATTACTTTGCTAGTGTGTGAAATGAGTGCAATTGTGAAGAAGTTCGAACATTCTTTGACACTGCCTTTCTTTGGGATTGGAATGAAAACTGACCTTTTCCAGTCCTGTGGCCACTGCTGAGTTTTCCAAATTTGCTGACATACTGAGTGCAACACTTTCACAGCATCATTTTTAAGGATTTGAAATAGCTCAGCTGGAATTCCATCACCTTCACTAGCTTTGTTTGAAGTGATGCTTCCTAAGGCCTACTTGGGATTCCAGGATGTCTGGCTCTAACTGACCTTTTCCAGTCCTGTGGCCACTGCTGAGTTTTCCAAATTTGCTGACATACTGAGTGCAACACTTTCACAGCATCATTTTTAAGGATTTGAAATAGCTCAGCTGGAATTCCATCACCTTCACTAGCTTTGTTTGAAGTGATGCTTCCTAAGGCCTACTTGGGATTCCAGGATGTCTGGCTCTAGGTGAGTGATCACACCTTTGAGGTTATCTGGGTCATGAAGATCTTTTTTGTATAGTTCTTCTGTATATTCTTGCCACCTCTTCTTAATATTTTCTGCTTTGGTTAGGTCCATACCATTTCTGTACTTTATTGTGCCCATCTTTGCATGAAATCTTCCCTTGGTATCTCTAATTTTCTTAAAAAACCTCTAATCTTTCCCATCCTATTGTTTTCCTCAATTTCTTTGCTTTAATCACTTCGGCTCAGTTCAATTCAGTCACTCAGTCGTGTCCGACTCTTTGCGACCCTATGAATTACATCATGCCAGGCCTCCCTGTCCATCACCAACTCCCGGAGTTCACTCAAACTCATGTCCATCGAGTTGGTGATGCCATCCAGAACTGCTGAGTTTTCCAAATTTGCTGGCATATTGAGTGCAGCACTTTCACAGCATCATCTTTCAGGATTTGAAATAGCAAGGCACAGACTTCCTGGCCCCTGCCCCTCGCCCCAGGCTCTACAGAGATGAGAAGGTGGGGATGGCGCCTCCCCATCCCACCTCCACCAAGGTGCTTTGAGCCTGTCTGATCCTCGGGCTCTTCATTTTTACCACTGGGACTAATAAATTACCTTTGTTAGCTTATCATGAGCATAAATGGGGTGAGGTTTGAGAGTCTTAGCAGCTGCATGAAGCATATAGTAAGAGCTGTGGAAAAGGACAAGTCACTGAAAAATTCAGTGTGAGCTGTAAGATCTGTGAACCATAGGCTGGTGTCATGCTGGTTCTCACTGATCTGAGGCTGGCCCTGGATCCATACTGGCTTCTGGAGGTGGAACTCCACCTTTTGGCAGCATCAAGAATGATCCTGACTTGAGAAAGCACATCTGGGCAGGAGGCGGGGGTGAGCAGAGGGCTTGGTGGGTGTCCAGGCCCTGCTTGAGGTTGAAGACATTGGCAGGTTTGAGGAACAACAAAGACGCCAGTGTGGCTGGGCTAAGACCACAAGGGGAAGAAAAGGAGTTTGTGTCAGAAAGTAAGGGAGGGGTGGGATCTGACCAGGCATCATCAAGGAATTGACCTTGACTCTGACTGAGACAGGAAGTCCTGGGGGCACGGGGGGCAGTGCAGGAACAGGGGACCAGTTGGGAGATTGTTGTATTAATCCCACAAGGAGGTGAAGGTGGTTTGGACCAGGGTGGTTGCAATGGAGAGGGAGAGAAGCTTCTGGAATTGGAGGTCATTGATGGAATCAAGGAAGAGGTCGAGGCTAGAAATGTGCTTTCAGTCCCTGAATCACAGTATTTAAGAACCTAGATCTGGTGCAACCCCTCATTTCTAAACAATGTGTCTGTCTATGGCTGTGGGTCTTCATCTGGGGCTTTTCTCTAGTTGCAGCAAGCAGGGATACTCTCTGGTTGAGGTGCATGTTCTTTCCATCGCGGTGGCTTCTCTTGTTGCGGAGCGCGGGCTCAGTAGTCGTGGCGCACGAACTTGGTCGCTTCTCGGCATATGGGATCCTCCTGGACCAGGGACGTGTTTTGTAGTTAGAACAGAAAAAAGGAGTCCAAAATAGTGGTGGCTAAAAGACAAAGAAGGGGAAAAGCCCATGAAAATAGAACAAAGGAAGGTCTGAGGACCAGAGTGAGAACCTCAGGTGAAGCAAACAACCCTCCTGGCTAGCCCAACATAAGGCAGGCTCAGGAGAAGGAGAAAAAAAAAAAAACATAAGAAGAGCCAACACTGAGCCGCCACGGGCTTTCTTCTCTTCTCTTCGCATCTTTTGGGTCAGCCCACCCTCACGCCTAGAGGCGTATGTTCCTTTGCTTGCCAAATAAAACTGAGCTGTAACTCCAAGCTGTAACACTGGTCTGTCTATCGCTTCAAATTTTTGCTGTGGTGGGACAAAACTGGGGAAAATATGAGCTCCCTGGACAGATGGAATCAGTGTCTCCTGCACTGGCAGGTGGATTCGTCACCACTGAACCAGCAGGGAAGCCTGCAACCCCCCAATTTACAGAGGGGGAGACTGAACCTGTCAGAGGACATATTTTCTAGGGATGACTATAGACTTAAGGCTACAATTCCTTCCGTGCAGGAAACATAGGAAAATTCAGACACCACCTTGAACTTCTCTTCCCATTTGAATTTGGAGTACACTTCGCCTTGCTTCTCTTTCCAGATATTTCCTCTGTTCCCCTTCTCTCAGCTTCTCATCCCTTCAGCTTCCTCCTGGTGTCTATGCTTATCCAACCCCATTTCTTCATTCACAGTTTACGCTCAATTAGTAGAGAATCTGGGGGAGGGGTTGCCACTGTCAGCCATCCACTTTTCCCTGAAGGGCTGGCCCAAATGTAGCCTCTGCCTGGAAACCCCAGCTGGGAGTGATGCTTCCCTCCTAAACCCCCACTTCTTTTTGGAACTCCTAAACCCCCACTTCTGTTTGGAACAGGCTTTTGTCATAGTTGTTCTGAGATTGCTCCCTGGCACGTAGCAAGTGCTTGGTGTTTCTAGAAGAAGCAGAGAATGAATGAAATTACA
This sequence comes from Cephalophus harveyi, assembly GCA_006410635.1. Classification (NCBI taxonomy): domain Eukaryota; kingdom Metazoa; phylum Chordata; class Mammalia; order Artiodactyla; family Bovidae; genus Cephalophus; species Cephalophus harveyi. The sequence goes on from SJYT01033502.1 coordinate 212,280, forward strand.
AAGTAAGCACCCCCAGGTCCTTATCACTCGATGGCGAACTTTTGCCTGGTTTCGTCTTCATTTACACACCGAGGCTCCTTGACCCCACTTCCAGCGCTTACTGGGTGATCCTCCACAGTCCTGCCCTGAGGTGGGGGAGACCCTTGAAGAGGGAGGAGCCAGAGAGTAGGGGGGCCCAGAAACAATTTAGAGATGGCTCTGTTGTAAAGCTCAAGTGAGAAATGGGAGGTGAAGACCAGAATGTCAGGCTGGAAAGACTGGGAAAATGAAAGGCTGGTCGGAAAGGGTGGCGCCAGAGGGTCTGGCCCAAATGAGTTATTCTGGAATGCCTGAGGTTGGCAGATATTGGCTGCTGGACAGAGACTGTGTGGTGTGTTTTGTGGGTAAGCAGGCCTGGTTTAAAGGTACAGGAGTGGGGTGCATGACCACCCCTGGGGCGCTGTGAGCAGAGCATATGCTCACCAGAAAGGTCATACTCATCCCATGTGAGTGATTTAGAAGATGCCCGCCCCCAAGGCTCTGGTGGGCCAGACACCTTCTTCTGTTGCTGTCTGCCCCGTGTGAAGTGTTATAAATCCATTCCTCACAGGATGGAATGTTGTCCAAAGTGATGAATCAATGTGAATCCTTCTGTTGGACAAGAGCCTGTTTTTCATCTTCCTCCTCTGCCCTGGCTGCCCCGGGCCTGGGCTCTGTTGGGTCCCCGAGAGCAGGATTATCTGAGCCTAGATGTCAGGAGTAATTCTGTCTACTTCCTCCCATCATTCTAAATCCTGTTCCATATCATGGGTTTTGATCTATTTGCAAACAGTTTGATTGCTTGAGTTTTTTCCCTAAGCTTCTTGAGATCCTTTTTGGATTTGTTAAAGAATATAAGCAAATAATAACCAAAAATTTGGAATAAAAAGACCTTTTTTTTTTTTTTTTAAAGCAGGATGGATGGGAAAGCAGGATATTATGGAAATGTGATATTCCTGGCCGGTGGGTCTATAGTCTAGGGGGAGGGGCTGAAGAATGGACATCCCTTACAGCAGGGACAGCAAGGGGAGGCAGCAAATTCCAAATTACCCTGAAACGTGGAAGAGTTTGTTGTTAGATGAATGAAGAGAGTGAGGCTCTGTCTCAGTAGGAGAGCAACACAGAATTGGATGTTTCAGTTCTAGGCTCACGGTGTGGCTTTGACCAGGCCTATTGCCACTCTGGAGCTATGATCCCACCCCCATAGGGCTGTCTCCCGATCACAGCTGTGGGCACAGGAGTGCCCACTCGGAGGAGCTAAGCTCACTATCTACAAGCCTTATCAGGTGCCTTTGTGGAATGAGGGTGTGGCAGGGCGGCTGTGTAAGTTTGCGGTCCACACAGAGTGCTGGCCCAGGGGTCACCCAGGGCAGAAAGCCGCCCTGCTCCCCACTCACCAACCTTGCTGCGCTCGGGGGCAGAGGGTCCTGGGATGGTCAGGAAGAAGGGGCTCCTGCCTGAAAGCTGTTCATCCAGAGTGCTCTTTCTTCATTCTGCCCGGGGGGCCCTGTGCACCAGCCGCGGCTCCAGAGCTGGGCCTGGCCACAATTTGCAGCACCTGCTATCCCAGTTACGGAACCCTTGCCATAGGTGACAATGTCGGCAGGCTCTTCCTTGTAAATGAAATTAAAATGGGGCGACTTGTGAAATGCTACGCTTGGCACCCTCCCCTCTCAAGCTCCCGCATCCACCACCTCCTGCCAACCACCCCCCACCCCCGTCTCTCTCTCCCTAGTCACCCAGGGCTCCATGCCGCACAGTTTGAACCCCCTGGAGGAGGAGGCAGCCTCCTGTGGCCCGTCCAAACTGACCATTTGGGAACCACAGACTGGAATTCTTTTGGGAGCAAAACGGAGTGGCAGTCTCCGGACTTCAGCTTGGTGGGCTGAGCCTATCTGTTGCCCGTGGCTGGGCGACGCTGTTTCAGTGCAGCCCTTTCTGTGCTGTGCTTAGTCGCATCCGACTCTTTGTGATCCCGTGGACTGTAGCCCGCCAGGGTCCTCTAACAGGAAGCCGGTTGCCCAGAGTCACCCATGTAGTTACAGCAGAGCTGGTATTAAAACCTACACCTGATTCCCTTTTCCACTGTCTCCTGACTCCATTTTAGCAATAGATGTTTAATGAAAAACACTGGATCAGCTGTTAGGATATGTAATTCTAGACCAGGACCCCATGGACTGTAGCCCACCAGGCTCCTCTGTCCATGGGATTCTCCAGGCAAGAGTACTGTAGTGGGTTGCCATGCCCGCCTTCAGGTCATCTTCCCAACCCAGGGATCGAACCCGGGTCTCCCACATTTGCAGGTGGAATCTTTACCATCTGAGCCACCAGGGCAGCCCAAGAATATTGAGTATCATAACTGCTGTCATTCAGGGTCTGGTGTCCTGGCCCAGAAATGCCCTCTAGAAGGCGCTGTGACACCGGGACCCAGGACAGGGCACATCTGGAAGGGACCGTGTCCTCTCTTCTCCTACACGTAAGGGCAAATGAAAACTGAGTCCATACATAAAGCATTTCAGCCAACAATCAGAGAGTTTTGTTGAAATTCTTGAGTGAATTATTTTTATCTGAGGTGATTTGAACTTCAAATAGTTCAAGATAAAGGAAATGGGGACTTGAGCTAGCTAATATCATCCCCTGATCTTACATGGGCAGAAACTGAGTTTATTAATAGCCCCTTGATGGACAATTCACAGTGAAAGGTGAAGCAAGATGGGATCAAGTTTCTGGGTTTTATCCAGTTAGCAATGCCTAGTGGGTGAAATATTACCAGATGGAAAGAGTAAGAACAGTGAGTCTCATAGGCTGCGCTCTGAGCGGCTGCCTTGTAGAACAGTATTTTTGCAAATATAGTTATTTGCAATTTATGGATAATTTAAAGTGCTTTCAAAATGACAAATGTCTAGGTTTATTATTGTTGTTGTTGTTCATTGAGTGCTTTCTGCATGCTAGGCTCTGATGAAGCATTTTCTTTTTGTCATCAGTCTTCTTAAGAACCATTGTTGTTGCTGTTCAGTCGCTAAGTTGTGTCCGACTCTTTGCGACCCCCATGGACTGCAACATGCCAGGCCTCCCTGTCCTTCAGTATCTCCTGGAATTCGCCCAAGTCCATGTTCATTGAATCGGTGATGCCATCCAATCATCTCATCCTCTGTCGCCCCCTTCTCCTCCTGCTATCAATCTTTTCCAGCATCAGGGTCTTTTCCAGTGAGTCAGCTCTTCACCTCAGGTGGCCAAAGTATTGGAGCATCACAAGAACCATTTCGGTGGATTATTAGCCTCAGTTTATACACAGAGGTGCTAAGAAACATTACTTAATTGGGCTGAGGTCTCACAACCAGCAGTGAAGCCATTATTTCTGTGCTAGTCTCCTGCTTCTAAGATCTAATCTCTCCCCTGGAAATGCCGCTGTCCTATTTTTCTCTGGAAGCTTTCACAGGACTGAACTTTTTCATGGGAGCCAGTCTCTCAGCTGCACATCTCTGCTCAGCCCTGAAACTCAGAGTTAGAGATTTGCTTCTCCAATAGCGACCATCTCTCTTGAATGACAGTCATTTTCCAACTGACCCTAGTACCGGTGCCTCTTCCTAGGATGACATGCGGGTGGCAGCAGGGAGCAGGAGAGACATGCTCTCTATGGGTCCTGCCCTTGGAAATTTTCTGGATGAGAGAACACTTCATGATGTATGGATTCTCAAATGCTAGTTGAGAGGGGGCCTTGTTGACTGCCACGTAACGTAGTCTTACAGTCACAGCTGGCCTCGTGGGAGTCTTGTGGTCACTCCCAGTCCTGGTTATCAGACTCACAGAGTTTCTGAATAATGTAGACTCACAATCTGTGGGGTTCAGCCTCACAAGATTATATACAAAAATATACACAAATATCAGTTAAGTAGCTCAGTTATGTATGACTCTTTGTGCCAGGCCTCCCTGTCCATCCCTAACTCGTGGAGCTTGCTCTAACACATGTCCATTGAGTAGGTGATGCCATCCAACCATCTCATCCTCTGTCGTCCCCTTCTCCTCCTGTCTTCAATCTTTCCCAGCTTCAGGGTCTTTTCTAGTGAGTCAGTTCTTTGCATCAGGTGGCCAAAGTATTGGAGCTTCAGCTTCAGCATAAGTTCTTCCAGTGAACATTCAGGACTGATTTCCTTTAGGATTGACTGGTTTAACTCCTTGCAGTCCAAGCGACTCTCAAGAGTCTTCTCCAAGAACATAGTTTAAAAACATCAAATATGTTTGTGTATTAATATATAGATTTAAGTTAATAAATATGATTTATAATAGTTATGAATATTATCTATAATATTTTATATATTGTTTATATTATATACACTTTTTTAGCGTCTATGTCTCTTTACCGGGCATGCAGACAGTGTTTATGACCCTGTTTCATCTGTTCTTCTCCAGATATGCTTGACTTCTTCCATTTCCTCTTTATTGTGCGATGAGATGTGATTTCTGCTTCTGTTGACACCCGCTTGTACTCTTCAGTCTAGTTTGTCAGTGACATTCTTGGAGTTTTATCTGACCAGTACAATGTACAATGGCCCCTGGTCTTATTCTAGATTTAAATATCTCTTACTGTTTTCTAAGATCAAAGCATTCAGAGTTACTTAATAACTGCTGATGGCTAGGCCTTTTCTATCAGTTACACAATGGACTTTTTGAGTCTTAGTATATCTGTCTTGGAGAAGGCAATGGCACCCCACTCCAGTGTTCTTGCCTGGAAAAATCCCATGGATGGAGGAGCCTGGTGGCCTGCAGTCTTTGGGGTCACTAAGAGTTGAACATGACTGAGCGATTTCCCTTTCACTTTTCACTTTCATGCATTGGAGAAGGAAATGGCAACCCACTCCAGTGTTCTTGCCTGGAGAATCCCAGGGATGGAGGAGCCTAGTGGGCTGCCGTCTATGGGGTCGCACAGAGTCGAACACGACTGAAGAGACTTAGCAGCAGCATATCTGTCTTGGGCTTCCCAGGTGGCGCTAGTGGTAAAGAACCTGCCTGCCAATGCAGGAGACTCAGGCTTGATCTCTGGGTCGGGAAGATCCCCTGGAGGAGGAAATGACAACCCACTCTAATATTCTTGCCTGGGAAATCCCACTGGACAGAGGAGCCTGATGGGCTACAGTCCATGGGGTCACAGAGTCGGACATGACTTAGCAACTGAACAAACAGCAGGACTTCCTATAAAAATACCACTGGAAAGGTGGGTCCCACTTCCTTCTCCTTGCTTTGGCTCTGGCCCTTACTGACCTTGTGGCTTCAGAAAGTCCCTCTGCACTTGAATGGCCTCATCTGTAAAATGGGCTACTGTGAGAGGTTAAATGATGCGATGCCTGCTTCCCACCTACCAGAATGACCTGGGAGCTTCGTGAAGCTCCCGCTAGAGAGTTTGATTCAATCGGTTAGAGTGGGACCTAGAATAAAGACTGTCAGTGCTTTTTCCAGTCATTTCTGATGAGCGAGCAGGTTTAGATCCTGAATCACAGCGTTTGTAAAGTGCTTAGCACACATTCAGTGCCCTGCAGGGGCCCCCACCTCCTTTTCTTCTCCCATATCCCACCCCTCCTTTCCTCTGAGACACTTAGGGCTCTGGTGCTGCCACTTTGTATCCCAGAGGACAACCACAGGAGGAAACTCATTTAAAATGCTCTGCTCCAGATGTGTGCCTTTGATACACATAGAAGACAGAGCAATGCTTAGTTCAGAGGTTCTGTTTAAATTCCACTGCACTCCAAGGTCTATCTTCTATACCCTTTGATAAGCCCCACGATACAGAGAGGTTGAGGGCAGGAGGAGAAGGGGGCGACAGAGGAGGAGATGGTAGGTGGCATCATTGACTCAATGGACCTGCGTTTGAGCAAGCTCTGGGAGATGGTGAAGGATAGGGAAGCCTGATGTGCTGCAGTCCTCGGGGTCGCAAAGAGTCGGACACAACTTAGCGACTGAACAACAACAATGATACAGAGACCAGATCCTGCCCTGAGATCTTGGGATGATATTGCAGCCTGAGAAACCTAAGACGTCAAGGTCAGCCGTAATGGGGGAGATATCTTCTTTGGGTCAGGGGGCAAGCTTCCTCATGCACTTCAAATACCCCTGAAGCTTTCTCAAGCTTGTGTCTATTTGTAAATTGAAGGAGGCTGTGAGGTCATTGTGGCAGACAAAGTGGGCCCAGCAGGTGGAGCTAGAGAGTCAGAGACATCGAAAAGCCAAAGAGCTGGTCCTGGGGTCTCAGGAAGACGAGGTGGGGGAGTCGTCTTTGGCAAAGGTCATGTATCAGAATCCCTGAACAACTTGTTTTAAAAGAAAAGACTATAACATTCCAGATCCCATCCCTATGGAACCCAGCTGTAGGTATTAACTAATTGCCCACGTAACTGTGATGTAGTCCCAGTTTGGGAAGCATTGATGTAGAGATTCTGGAATGTTCTAGATGTGGTCCAGGCACATAAATGTGAGCCTGTCTGAGTTGAGAGTTGTGTGCTGGTCCTCAGACCTGCAGGAGCATCAGTAACACCTGGGTGCCAATCAAAAGTACAGACTCAGACTCCACCCCAGACCTGCTGGGTCACAACCTGCCTTCTTCACAAGAGTGAGCCCTCTGGCTGACTCAGAGGCGGACCAGAGTATGAGGTTACAGAGGATGGGGCTTCTTGTTTACCTGGGAACGTGTCCCTGGAATGGAAGATCTGGGAGACCCAGTCTGTGCTTTGTCCTTGGCACCTCTCTGAGCCTCAGTTTCTTCATCTTTATTGTACCTCCTTCTCAAGGTTGTTAAGGGAACTAATGCCCAACTCCCATATTAGACTGTGAATTATTTGAGGCAAGGCTCATGTATTTTTAAAAATTTCCCCTTGCCCAATGCCTAGCATTGACCAGATTGATGGTTTTGGCACACAGAATGATAGAATCTCCCAAGCAAAAGAGACTTTGTGGATTGTATAGAACAGGGGATGCTGTGAATGGATGCTGAGGAAGGTATGGTGAGGTTGACAGACATTTCTAGGGTAGGATACTCATTGGAAGGACTGATGCTGAAGCTGAAACTCCAATACTTTGGCCACCTGATGTGAAGAACTGGCTCACTTGAAAAGACCCTGATGCTGGGAAAGATTGAAGGCAGGAGAAGGGGATGACAGAGGATGAGATGGTTGGATGGCATCACCGACTCAGTAGACATGACTCTGGGTAAACTCTAGGAGTTGGGGATGGACAGGGAAGCCTGGCATGCTGTAGTTCATGGGATTGCAACTGAACTGAACTGACACTCTTACTGGCACGTGGGCTTCCTGCGAGAACGCCCGTTCTCTCTGCGTTCTCCTTCTCTTGGCTCCCCAGAGCTGAGCTCAGCTCCCTGTCTTCGTGAGGGCCCCCTGCGCCTCTGATCAGCCATCTCTGTACCCTCTGAACTTCTGTGCCATTGAGTGTTGGTGCCGCTCGTCCACCCATGCCTCCTGGACTGGCCTCCTCGTATGTCCTGTCTGTGCTGTGTTTTTTTCTGGAAGCTGGTGTGTTGTCTCACTGTACATTTCAAGCTCTTGGAGGGCAGGGCCAGGGTTCTTTCGGTCCCCATCTGCTCCCCAGCCCAATACCTCACACGGGACTGAGCGCATGATAGTCAGTGCTAACTTGCTGAGTATCTGTTTCTGTTTTAAAATAGGAAATCTTTCATACATCTATGATGTAGAATAATATACTGAACATTTGCATCCCTACCACTGCTTAAAAAAAAGGATTATTACAGTTGAAAGGCTCAATGTACCACTCTCCAATCATTTTTTCAGCAACTGTATGTCTCTATGACACTCCATTGTCTGTGACATCATATGGCTTATTTGTTTGATTTTGCTGTTCATAAAATGAGCATCTTAAAACCAAGGTCCAAGTCAGTCAGGAGGCTATAATTCATTCATTTCCAGTCACTCAAGAATATTTATTAAGAGCCTTTTGTATGTCAAGAACTGTGCTAGAAACTTGGAATGCATCAGTGAACAAATCTCACCAAAACCAAACAAATAAAAAATGAAGTCTTGTTCTCATGGAGTTCACAACTGGACAATCTATAAACAATAAGTATAATAAATATCTAATGTGTTAGAGTTAAAAGTGCAATGGAAAAAAAAATAGCCCACGGATCAGAGATTGTAAGGTGAGGGGGCAGACTGTAGTCAAGAATGGCTTGTTGGGAAGGTGATTTTTCGGCAAAGACTTGAAGGAGATGAGAGTTGGTCACCTCATTTGCAGGGAAAGTTTTTCCCAGTGGAGAGAATAACCAGTAAGGATCTTTGCTGTTGTTGTTGCCTAAGATGGAGCATTTGGGGACCAGGAAGGAGACCAGCGTGGATGGAGTGAAATGCAAGGGAGGTGGGGCATCAGGAGGTGAAGCCAGGGCCAGGGTGGGGGTGGGGTGGAGGAGGGAGCTTTTAGAGCTTTCCAGGCCACTCTCAGCACTTTGGCTTTTATTTTGGCCATTGCAAGGTCTGAGCTGAGCAGTGATGTTTTCTGACCTCTTGGGTTGCAGTGTGGAGAGTAGTCGGTAGGATCAGAGAAGCAAGAAGTCGATACAGAAGGCCACTGTCGTGAATGAGAAGACAGATAAGGGGGTTTGGACTCACGGGAGAGCCGTGAAGCGGGTGAGAAGTGATCAGATCCCAGACATGTCCTGAAGACAGAGCTATTGAGATTTCCTGGTGAATCAGATGTTGATTGGGAGGAGAAAAGAATGCCCAAGCACCTGAAAGGCTATAGAGACCATCAACCAAGACAAGGGAAGCCGCGGGCAGAGTGGTGTGGGGGTCAGTGGAGATCTGCACGTGCTGACTTGGAGAATGCTGCTAGGTTTCACATTTGGAGATAACGAGCAGGCAGTTGAGTATAGAATTCTGGACTCTAGAGAGAGACTGAAGCTGGAGATACAGGGATACTGTAGGTATCTAAAGCCACGAGACTGGATGAGGTCACCGTAGGAGTCAGTCAGCTTGAGAAGAGGAACTCGGTCTGGTCCCTGGAGGGCAGAGGAGAGACCTGCCCAGAAAACGAGAGCCAACATTGGAGCAAGAGGAACAACCAAGGGAATTTGGTGCCCTGGAGGCCAGGGGAGGAAGTGTTTTAACAGGAGAGTGACATGGTGTCCAACATTGTTGATGGATGAAAAGCATAAGTAAAGACTGAGAAATACCCTTTGCATTTAGCAGCCTGGATGCTGTTGGCGACTCGATGAAGACAGTTCTGGCGAAACTGTGGAGGAGGCGGGGGAATCAGACTAAAAAGGTTTAAGAGAGGAACAAGAAGAATGAAGCCGAAGAAAACAAGCAGAGGTGTTTGCTGGGAAGGGGACCGGAAATGGGCAGTAGCTGGCAGGGGAATCCGGGGAAGAGAGGAGCTTTGCTGGGCACTGAACAGACAAGACAAGAGGATAGCATGTTTCCTTGTTGATAGAATGGATCAACAGTGGAGATGGGAAAGTTGATGTGTTAAGAGGGGCTTCTCTCTGTCCCTGGTGTGGGGGCAGCAGGCCTACTTCCTAAGCTCTGATGCACTGGCTGGTGCAGCCTCTGGGCTTTCCAGCCAGATGGGGAGAATCAGGAGCAAAGCCAGCTTCATCCTCAGCACTGCCAGCCTGGCGTGGCCCGAGGGTGCCCCTTCCTGGCCCCGAATCAAGCCGCAGGCACCAGGAGCCCCTTCTCTGAGCCTTCGTGATCCTTTCCCTGGGGAAGAGATTCCTCCCCTTCTCGGTCTTGAGACCCCCACCCACCTTCACGGCTGAGTTCAGCCGTTGCTCCTCTGTGGCCCTCCCTGTGATCCTATCCTGTTATGCTCTCTGTTACACGGTTTTCCAGGTTAGCAGGGACCCCCTCAGAGCAGGGAACCCCCTACACTATCTCTGGGTCCCCAGCCTCCAGCCCAGGGGAAGGTTTTTTTTCCCAAGAGTGGGGCTGCATCCTGTAAGAGCAGACACGTGGTCCCCTCACTCGGGTCCCAAGGAGGAAGCACCCACTTCCATGGAGCTCTGGCTTATTCCCTCTCTGTTTCTAAAGTGAAGCCATCATTCAAACAGGCAGCCCCACAAACCCCAGGCTCCCCATGTGTGCCCCGAGGCCAGCCCCCTGCACATCCCAGAGGCCTTGCCCAGCTCTGTGTTTTGGCAACCCTGGGCTCTGACCTCCCTCCAAGATGGGGCAGCAGCAGCTCCTGGGGGCTGGTAGCCAAGCTGGGGTTGAGGGGCAGGAAGGAGAGCCCCCGGCCACTCTGGGCCCCACCAGCCTTTGGCTCCTGCTTCTCACTGCCTTGGCTTGAAAGCCTGGCCAGCCAGAGAAGTCTGCACATCACAACCAAGGAATTTGGCCTGTCTTCTCAGCCCTGGGAAGCTGGCGTTCACTGAACCTCGGTGACCTGCTGGTTTCTTTCTTGCTTGTTGTTAATGCCAAGACTTGGCCTGGGGAAGGGAAAGGCCACCGTCACAGGCTGGCTGAGTGGAAGAGCTCTTGGTTGGCCATCTTGCTGGCTGAAAAACCTCTCCCACCTAATTAGCCTCTTCGCTGTGGGCACCTGGCAAAGCCTGGTACCAAGCCCTTCCTGTGTCCACCCCAATTACACACCCTCCTGCCCATCTCCCCAGGCCAGGAGCAAGCCCCTCTCCAGGGCCCAGTCTACCCCCAGGGGGAGGGTTATCATGCTTCTCTTAGCTTTGTGTGATATCCCAGCCTGGAAGCGCCCAGCTTGCCTGTAGTCTTGCCCAGGGTGTAGGCAGCTGGATGGTCAGAGCGCATCACTGTGTCCAGCACTTAAACAAGTGAGCTGTTAGCTTCTCTTGAGCAACAATCTTTCCATCCGACGCCCACCTCCCTGCATGCATGTGTGCTAAGTTGCTTCAGTCCTATTCTTTTCGACCTTATGTACTGTAGCGTGCCAGGCCACTCTGTCTATGGAATTCTCCAGCCAAGAATACTAGAGTGGGTTGACACACCCTCCTCCAGGGGTTCTTCCTGACCCAGGGATCGAACCTGCGTCTCTAATGTACCCTGCGTTGGCAGGCGGATTCTTTACCACAAGCGCCACCTGGGAAGCCCACCCACCTTCCCCTGCAGGTCCCAGGTGCACAGGGATGTGAAAGTCTGTCTTCTGGGTCAATTCGGCGCCTGGTGCTCTGGGACGGGGCTGGAGGCAGGGCTGGAGTCCTTGGGGCACAGCGTGTCCTGCCCTGTCCTGATTCTTCTGCCATCACCTCCTCTTGTCCGCTGCTCGCACTCCAGCCTGGCTAGGGGCCAGCAGTCTCAGGAGACCAGATGCTTTCGTAGAAGGAACTCAATGTACGCAGGGTCAAGAGGCTTTCTCCGGGTTCTTAATGTAAAAGTCCTCCCCGGAATCAGCGCTGCTGTGACTGGCTCCCACCTCTCCCGCCCCTTCTAAGAACAGCAAGAACAGGGTCACGTGGATCTAATGTCTTCAGAGGCAGCAGCTGCTTCACATTCTTGATGGTTGTTTCTGCACAGAAACCAGCCCACTTTTGAATTGGCGTATCAGGTTCTGATTCTTTTCCCCCAAACACGCCTTCTGACCTTACTCTCCACCATTCCCACCCTCTCATTATAAACTGTTTTTCCCACAGAGCAACTGAATTTGCTGAGTGTGTTTAATCTGTGGACACTGTGGGTAAAAGGTTTGCTCTGTTTGTTCTCTCTAAAGGCTGTTTGTATCTTAAAAGTTGAGCTTATTAATTCAGACAAATATTCAAACTGGCAGGACTGTATTATTGTGTCTCTTTAAAAAAAGTATATCTACATAAAACCTTTCTAAGGGGCACTTGCTTGCTGAGGCCAAGTCATGATTTATAGTGAAAAAGAATAAAGTGTGTTATAAGTTGACTTGTGCTCTGCTTTGGGAAGACTAACAAAGTTTGACTTCATGGGCCGTGCGGTTTCCAATCCTTTGGGGAAACCCTGCCAGGGTTGGATGTCACCTCACACTCTACCACCTCCGTGACTTAAGGGGTCTGAGTTGCTGGAGGATGTTCAGGAGAAAGATGATAAAACCGAGAGAACACAGAAACTGAAGTTCCTCACTGCTTCCCCATGGCCCTGGGTCATGAGCTTTGACATATGAAATGCAAAGCCTTTGAGGAATCGCTCTCTACTGTGTTGAGAAACTATAAGTGCTATTAATATAAATATGGTCTGTGTGCCAGCTGACCACACCTGCGGTTACATCATTCACTCATTCTCTCATTCAGACATTCAACATAATGGTCATCGAGGGGCCACATGTACTGGGCTCTAAACAGAAAGAAGAGTAAGCTGGTGGCTGGTCTTAGGGAGCTCCCAGTCCAGTGGGGGACAGGCAGGCAAGGCAAGTTTAGAGGTGTGGTGTTAAGAACAAGGCGCTAGGGAAGTGCTGACGTGGAAACGATTGACGGCACCTGCAGGAGCTGGGTCAGGCAGCAGATGGAGGGTGAGTAGGCAGGGGGTCAGTGGGACAGAATGGTCCAGGGCAGAAAGAGCCTGTCGGCTGTGTGGCCTTGGGAAAACCCCTCAGCTTTTCTGAAACTTGGCTTCTCCAATAAAAACCAGGATGGTGATACCCACAACGCTTAGAGAGGAATGATGGGAATTTGAATGTAGGGAGCGCCTGGTGCAGCACGGGGCACAGCAGGTGTGCGTTATGTTTCCACTCGAATCGCTGAGTCACTCAAGCAACCAAGGCTTAGTCACCTTCGCAATTGTCCTAATGATGAACTCAGTACCTAGACAGGGCAGGGCAGGTAGGAAATAATTAGTGACCAGACGTGACTAATCTTGTGCTCGCCGGTTTCTCTGCTCTGAACTGCAACAGCGCTCTTCTGGAGAAGAAAATGGCAACCCACTCCAGTATTCTTACCTAGAGAATCCTGTGGACAGAGGAGCCTGGTGGGCTGCCGTCTATGGGGTTGCACAGAGTTGGACATGACTGAAGTGACTTAGCAGCAGCAGCCAACAGCACTTAAGCTTGTTCACAGCCCCTGGCAGAGGAGACACGCGCAATGGACTCTCAGCACCAATGAGAAGCTTCACCGGAGCTTCATTCTGTCATTAAATTACACATACTGGTCACCATCATAATAATATGACAAGTCTTGAATGTGTGCTATGAAGCTGTTTTGGGGCTAAGTGCTTTACGTTCATTTACATTCAATCCTCATCATAACAATGTAGTTCTAGCCCCATTTTACAGGTGAAAAAGTTGATGCACAGAAAAGTTAAGGGACTAGATCAAGGTCACACAGATAGTCTGTGATGGATCTAGGATTTGAGCTGGTCGGATTCTAGAATCTGTTTTAGTCACCCTGTAAAAAACTACTTGAAATGCTAATGGGTGTATCCAAGGCTGATGTGTCCCTTCTGGTTGGTTGGGTGTCTCTTTGGTTTGGGCAGTGGCTGTACTAAAACTGTTTCTCAACTATTTTGTATAATCTCCCTGGTTGTCTCGTACCTATCGCCATAGCACAGACAGATGAGTTCTCCTGTTTTCATTCATTTTTACCACCCTCTTTCCCCACGTCCCGGGCTTCCCTGGTGGCTCAGCTGGTAAAGAATCCGCCTGCAATGTGGGAGACCTGGGTTTGATCCTTGGGTTGGGAAGTTCCCCTGGAGAAGGGAAAGGCTACCCATTCCAGTATTCTGGCCTGGAGGATTCCACGGACTGTACAGTCCATGGGTTGCAAAGAGTCAGACGCGACTGAGTGACTTTCACTCACTCCCTCTGTCCCAGACTTCCTGTGGCTCATTCCACTAGTCTCTCCATTCAGACTTGAGCTGCTGCCTTGCCTTCCCCGGGGGACGGTGTGATAGGAAATGTGGTTGACTGGCCCCTGGGGTTGGAGACCACACCTGTTATTTCTGCCCCAGGATGTCCCCTGAATAAGTTACTGAACACACAGGTATCATCATCTGCTCAGTGAAAAGGGATTTCAAGATTGTGTGGTTTGGGGAAATGCTGCATTTTATATTCCCTTTAGGAGACTGAGAGCATTCAATGAGCTAATAAGGGTGCCAAGAAGCTATGCTGGAATAAATCTTTATCTCTGTTTTATCTGATGTTTCCAGATTTATCTGCCCTACCTCAGAACTGGTTTTTGCATGGGTTTCCCTTTTGGCTCAGACAGTAAAGTGTCTGCCTGCAATGCAGGAAACCCAGGTTCTGTCTCTGGGTTGGGAAGATCCCCTGGAGAAGGGAATGGCAACCCACTTCAGTATTGTCTGGAGAATTCCTCGGACAGAGGAGCCTGGCGGGCTACAGTCCACAGGATCGCAGAGAATGGGACACGATTAAGCAACTTTCACTTTTCACTTTCCTGCCGACCCAGGAGAAGTCCTTGGGGAAGACTGTCATGTGTGGGGTAGAGTGGGGCAGCTTGACTCGGAGCTGCCCGCTCATGGGCTGGATTGAGTGCTCTCACTGGGCTTCAGGTGCCCCAGGAGCCCAGAGGCATTGCCTTGAGAGCCCTGAGCTCTCAGCTTGACCTGATCCTCTCCAGGTCCCTAGATTCCTGGTGTTGCCCCAGACTTTGTACCAAGTCTTGCTTCTCTCTGGATCCCTGGCTCCTGGCATAGTGCATGGCAAACAGTGGGTGCGCCATAATTGCCTGTATTGAATGAATTCCCCATTAGAACCAGCTAATTAGAGGTTATGTCCTTCTTCCCCATCAAACCTTATCCTTGGATAGACACACACGTGTGTATGTTGATAGTTCTGTGTGGGCCCTTCTCAAAAATAGGCAAGGAGGTGTGTACGCACTGGGACTGGATTCCACACTAGAGAGTTATCCTCATCACTTTGCCACAAATACACACATGCAGACACACAGAAAATAAGAAGACACACAGGTAAACACACAGAAGCACAAACTGGGTTCAGTTCAGTTCAGTCGCTCAGTCGTGTCTGGCTCTTTGGACATCATGGACTGCAGCATGCCAGGCCTCCCTGTCCATCACCAACTCCCGGAGTTCACGCAAACTCATGTGCATCGAGTCGGTAATGCCATCCAACCATCTCATCCTCTGTCGTCCCCTTCTCCTCCTGCCTTCAATCTCTCCCAGAATCAGGGTCTTTCCCAATGAGTCAACTCTTCGCATCAGGTGGCCAAAGTATTGGAGTTTCAGCTTCAATATCAGTCCTTCCAATGAATATTCAGGACAGATTTCCTTTAGGATGGACTAGTTGGATCTCCTTGCAGTCCAAGGGATATAAGCAAAACATATGTTTTGCAGAAATGCAAACAGACATGTTTGCAGAAATAAGCACGATCACTGTCCACCAGAAAATGATGCAAGGATGTAGTTTTGTGTATAAACAAACAGGGAGACACAACCCAGACCCCTCCCCCGACACACATCCTCTATCATGGCTATTTATGTATCCCTCCAAAACAAAATGCTTCACAATGTAGTGCCTTCATCCAACGACTGTCTCATTACAGCTTGTGATTTCGTGGGTCAGGATTCAGGCAGGACTTGGCTGGGTGATGCTTCGCCTCCTCACATGATGACTCGGTGAAATTGACTGCTGGACAGGGTGGCCTGGAAGGACCACACTGGCTTCTCTCATGTGTCTTGTGGCTCGGCGGAGGTGGCTGGAAGGTGGGGCCAAGCTGGGACTGTGGCCAGGAGGGTCCACAGGGCCTCTCGGATGGGACATCTCAGGGTAGTCAAGCCTCTCACATCATAGCTGGCATCTCCCACAAAGAGCATCACAAAATGTGGAGGGGGTGCAGGAAGGTTTTTTACGACCTCAGGAGTTGAAGGATGTCGCTTATCCTCCACATTACTGAGCAAGCAAGTCTGTCAGACTTGCTCAGATGTTTTTAAAAAATTTTTTTAAACATACCTCACTGTTAATAAGGTGTGGAGTGAATGCTCTGTGCCAGCATTAGCAGGTAATAATGCCAGTATTACCACTGCCCACAATGGACTTTGATAAAACCCATTTCCTTACACCCCAAAAGTTAAATTTTGTTGTTATTTAGTCACTAAGTCGTGTCCAACTCTGCAACCCCTGGACTGAAGCACACCAGGCTTCCCTGTCCTTCACTATTTCCTGGAGTTTGCTCAAATTCATGTCCATTGAATTAGTAAATTGCTATTTTCAAAACATACTGAACTCCCAATACTTGCGAAAGTATTCCATGCACCGTTTTCCCATCATTCTTTAAATCTGAACTTATTAATATACATCAGTGGAGGATGTTAAAATGAAATCATTGAAACAAATTATGACTGTACAAATCAAAATACCAGTAGTAAATAATAGACAAAGAGTATTTTACATACACTATATTACCTATTGCCTTGCAATCCGAAACATTACAAACAAAAATAACAGAAATTATCACATGGAATGAATAAGAAGTCTCGCTCAGATTCAAGGGGAGGGCTGCCAGACTTCACTTGTCAATGGCAGCAAAGAATTTGAGGCCATCTGTAATCACACACACACACACACACACACACACACACGCACGCACGCACGCACGCATGCGCACACACGCACACACACACACACCCACCCACCCCCCCAGCCACCCCTCTTCCCCTATTAAGCACACCACTGTGGTTACAGCTGAGCCTGAAACAGTGGCAGCTGTGTGCTCTTACCTTAGGAGGCTAAGATAAGAGTCTGCTGGGGTCACTCCTTTCAGTGGAGGTTTCTGTCCTGGAAGTTACATCTCAAGCAGTTGCAGGACCACCTTCATCTTCCCTTAAGTTCATGAAAATCAAATCGTCTGCAGCCTAGCTCAGAGAAGGCAATGGCACCCCACTCCAGTACTCTTGCCTGGAATATCCCATGGACGGAGGAGCCTGGTAGACTGCAGTCCATGGAGTCGCAAAGAGTTGGACACGACTGAAAGACTTCATTTTCGCTTTTCACTTTCATACATTGGAGAAGGAAATGGCAACCCACTCTGGTGTTCTTGCCTGGAGAATCCCAGGGACGGGGGAGCCTGGTGGGCTGCCGTCTATGGGGTTGCACAGAGTCGGACACGACTGAAGCGACTTAGCAGCAGCAGCAGCAGCCCCACTCCCGTATCAGTTGTCTGCAATGCAAATGGAGTGATGCTGGAGCTCTCAGGTCAAATCCCAGCAACCCCTGCTTGCTAGCTGTGTGACCTTGGCCACGTTCCTCGACCTTCTGAGCTCCAGTGTCCTCCTCTGTATATTGAAAAAGTGACACTTCTCTTGTGTTCAACATGTGTCTATTGACCACCTTTCAGGGGATGCCGTGGTGAGAACCACAGGTACTGTCCCTGATGGATGTCTTGAGCTGGAGAATGACACCAACAGTTGTAACTTTGCCAACCATGCCAAGTGCTGGAGAGGAAAGATGGGGGTGCCATCAGGGGATGAGTGATCAGAGAGTGCAGTCAGGATGGAACCGCTGTTAAGGAGGCCAGGAACCGTTTCTCTGAGATGGCACTTGGTATGGTCTGGGGGATCCGTAGCGGCTCACCAGTTGAAATGTGTCTTGGGCAGAGGAAACAGCATATGCCCAGGCCCTGTGGCTGGATGGAATCTATTGAATAGGAGAGGCGGAAAAGCCCAGTGTGAGTGGGTCAGAGATTGAAGGGCCCGAGTTGGAGGTGAGACTGGACAGGTGGGTAGAAACTTCATTCATCATGTTAAGAAAGAGTTTAAAAATTGTATGTGCTCATTTGTGTCTGACTCTTTTGCGACCCCATGGACTGTAGCCCACCAGGCTCCTCTTTCTTTCCTGGGCAAGAATACTGGAGTGAGTTGCCATTTCCTTCCCCAGGGGATCTTCTCAACCCAAGGATCAAACTGAGACTCTTGCCTGGGTCTCCTGCATTGGCAGGCAGATTCTTTACCGCTTGATACATTTTATATATTGACTTGAATGATTTTACTCATGGAGGTTAAATGACCAGATTGTGTTTCAAGAAGCTCCCCTTGGCTACAGCATGGAGAATGAACAATAGAACGGCAAGAGGAAATGGGGGCAGACCCATTAGGAGGCAGAATAGTGACCTCTCCCCCAAAGGTGTCCATGTCCTGATCCCCAGAAACTGTGAATATGTTAATTACATGGCAGAAAAGAATTAAGTTTGTAGATGGAATTAAGATTACTCATCACTGACCTTAAAATAGGGAGATTATCCTGGATTATCTGGGTGTGCCTGGTATAATCCCATGAACTCAGAGAATGGGTCAGAGACATGAAATCTCAGAGGCACCTGACCTGCCCTTGGCGCTTTGAAGATGGAGGAAGTGTTATTAATCTTGTGTTGTAGTTGAAGAAACTGAATTTCTGAGACATGAAGTGACCTACCTAGGGTGAAGCATTAGTTAAGTATTATAACCAGGGCTTGGATCCAGTTCTCTTGACTACAGATCTTCTTTCCAATTCTACACTCTTCTAAGGAACCCAGGGGATCCAGGTTAGAGGCTAACTGGTTCCCATTCCAGCTCCACCTGCAGTGTCCTCCTCTTCACCCATCTTCTCCCACCAGGGCAAACCCTTCCTTACCCTCTTCCCTTATTTTGAGTTGTGCTGACAGAGGGGGCGGAGCTTCGGAAGACAGGAGTCATGCCATTGGAATCATGGTGTGGGTGGGCACGTGCATTTAAGCTTATGGAATTTTGGAGATAAAGAGCCCTTGGGAATCATTAGTATAATTCTGCCCTTTGGTTTCTATTTCAGGTGCTCTCTACTATATAACGATTAATGTAGTCAAGTGAGCAGCAAATCAACAGCATAAAGGAAAAGAGTAGAAATGTGTCTATCTCCTATCTTTTATCCTGTCTGTATTTACTATGTCCATTCTCCAAACCGTTTCCCCATATTCTATATCTATCTAGCTATCTACCTGTCTTTTCATATCTATTTCTGTATATATCAAAGGACAAAAGATGGTTCAAAACATAATAGAATTTCTGTCTTGATCAGCTCAGGCTGTTGTTGCAAAAATACCACAGACTGGGTGGTTTAAACAACAGAAGTTTAAGTCTCATAGTTCTGGAGGCTGAAGTCCAAGGTTTGGGTGCCACCAGAGTTTGGTTCAGTGGGAGCCCTGCCCCTGGCTTGTAGATGGCAACCTTCCTGATGTACCCTTACAGGGCAGAGAGAGCTCATTTCTGTCCTTTCTCTTTTTAAGGGCACTAATTCCATTGCAAGGGCTCCACCCTTATGACCTTATTACCTGTCAAAGCCCTCCCTCCACATAACATCCTACTGGGGATTAGGGCTTCAAATTTGAATTTTAAGCAGGGTGAGGGTGGACACAAACAGTCAGTCCATGGTGGTTACATACACTTAAATTAAGTGAGGAAGAAAAGGGAAAAGGAGGTAGAGGCAAAAAAAAAAAAAAAAGATAGAGCCAAGAATGAGGCTAACACAAATGTGAATGTGATAGAGTCTGGCTCATTTACAAGGAGAAGCATGGAAGTGGAAGTGTGGCTCTGGCCCCCAGTGCCTAAGGAAGGACCTGAGCAATCACACGCTTCATGGTGTGAATAAGGGGAAAGCAAACCAGCTGTTCAGAAGATGTTTGCCTGCTCCTGACATCCAGTCTCCCATGTTATGATCATCATCCAGGATTAGCAGCTAACATTTGTGCATTACTGTTTTACACAGTGTTATCTCTTTTCATTCTTACATCAGCTCCTGAACTATTTTATTGTTCTCTTATTGTTCGCTTCTTTTTACAGACGAGAAGATTGGGGCTTAGGAAGGTTAAATTCCTCCCTAAAGGCCATACAGTTCTTAGTGGGAGAATGGGGGTTCAAACCCAAGTTCATTTCTGGCTTCCCCCATGGTTGCTGACTGCTTGGTGCCCAGGGTCCATAGGTTGGGCTTCACATTTTGTGTTAGAATTTTGAATGACAACAAATAACTGTGGGGTAGAGTGAGAAATTTTTCTTCATAGCTTTGAGAGAAACTTGTTGAAATACATGGGTTCACCATTTTTGGTGTTCTTGTATATATATTTAATCTTTGAAATCAAACCAAACTCTTGGGGGATAGGAATCATTGCTCCCATGGCAGTAAAAATATATATCTGGTATCTAACTTGAAACTTCCTTTGTAATCAGGATCAAATCCAAGCACTGTGAATTTAAACTGCTGCCAGGCTTCCTAACCTACCTCGTGAGTGTAAAATCAGTGCAACTATTGTACCCGGCTGGCGCTGGTGGGCATGTGACTGTGTTTGTGCCCTTGAGGAATCTGAGTTGGATGGCATAGAACATCTGAATCCAAGGGGCATGGTTTTTGCCACGCGCTATAATAATCCACAGGAGATGAAGTGGAGGTGGTAGCTGGATTTCAAGAAACATTTCAAATGGATTAATCGGTTGAAACCAGGACTGAAACAGTTACTATATTAAGCAATTTATAGATGAAGAAATCAATCGCCTTGCCCCACTTTCCCAATCAGCATCTGGACTTGGGTCGAATTCCTAACTCACATCTGCCTCCTTCCCAGTTTCTCTCTTAGAGGAAGCTCTCTCCTTTTTATTCCAGATGTTCCAGAATACTCAAGTAGTCCTCTCCAAATTTATCCTTCCAATTTCCCTCAGTTAGTTAGTGACAATGTCATCTACCTGGTCACCCTGGCCACCCAGGTCACCCAGAAAATTCTGTCATCCACAGAATCTCC
This sequence comes from Cephalophus harveyi, assembly GCA_006410635.1. Lineage (NCBI taxonomy): Eukaryota > Metazoa > Chordata > Mammalia > Artiodactyla > Bovidae > Cephalophus > Cephalophus harveyi. Next base: position 232,951 of record SJYT01033502.1, read on the forward strand.
CTCTTCACTCACCTGACCAGCCTGAGTCTCTCACCAAGTCTGGCGGCCTCTCCCGCAAGCAGGACTCACAGCCGCCCCTTTCTCTTCAACCCCCACCCCATCACCCCCTGCCTTCACACCCTGCACCTTTTGCTAGAATCATCTTAAAAAAACAAACAAACAGACAAAAACCCCAGAAATTCCCTGGTGGTCCAGTGGTTAGGACTCTAAGCTTTCACTGCCAAGGTGTGCGTGCATGCTTGATCGCTTAATCATGTCTGACTCTTTGGAACCCCACGGACTGTAGCCCACCAGGCACTTCTGTCCATGGATTATCCTGGCAACAACAGTGGAACAGGTTGCCATTTCCTCCTCCAATGGATCTTCTTGACCCAGGGATCGAATTAGCATCTCTTGCATGTACTGCATTAGCAGGCAGATTCTTTACCACTGAGCCACCTGGGAAGACCTCACTGCCAAGGGCGTGGGTTCAGTCTCTAAGACCCTGCAAGCCATGTGGCTCAGTCACACACACACACAAAGCCTTTAAATGTGCTTCTTTGCCTCAGACATACACATGTCAGAGCGATTACGTGAAACATAAGTCTGACCATCCTGCCCTTTGCTATCCCACCTTGTGTACAGTGATTGTTCTCAAATTGTGTTCTCTGGGGACTTCTCTAATGGTCCAGTGGTTAGGACTCCTCATTTCCAGTGCATGGGGCACAGGTTTGATCCCTAGTGAGGAAACTAAGGTCCCACATGCTGTATGGTATGGCCAAAAAAAAAAAAAAAAAGAAAGACAAAGAAAAAGAAAACAAACCCCATGTTCTCTGAAGCCAGGGTTCTGTACCCAAGGCTGGGGACTCTAGTCCTCTTCCCTGAAATGACCATAGCATTCCCCTTCTACTTATATACAGGCTTCTGCAAAAAATTTGGTTTAAGGGGGGGCATAACAACCTATAAGCATCTGAATACAGAGTTCCAAAGAATAGCAAGAAGAGATAAGAAAGCCTTCTTCAGTGAACAATGCAAATAAATAGAGGAGAAGAACAGAATGGGAAAGACTAGAGATCTCTTCAAGAAAATTAGAGATACCAAAGGAACATTTCATGCAAAGATGGGCTTGATAAAGGACAGAAATGGTATGGACCTAACAGAAGCAGAAGATATTAAGAAGAGGTGGCAAGAATACAAAGAAGAACTGTACAAAAAAGATCTTTATGACCCGGATAATCACGATGGTGTGATCACTCATCTAGAGCCAGACATCCTGGAATGTGAAGTCAAGTGGGCCTCAGAAAGCATCACTATGAACAAAGCTAGTGGAATTCCAGTTGAGCTATTTCAAATCCTGAAAGATGATGCTGTGAAAGTGCTGCACTCAATATGCCAGCAAATTTGGAAAACTCAGCAGTGGCCACAGGACTGGAAAAGGTCAGTTTTCATTCCAATCCCAAAGAAACGCAATGCCAAAGAATGCTCAAACTACCACACAATTGCACTCATCTCACACACTAGTAAAGTAATGCTCAAAATTCTCCAAGCCAGGCTTCAGCAATACATGAACTGTGAACTTCCTGATGTTCAAGCTGGTTTTAGAAAAGGCAGAGGAACCAGAGATCAAATTGCCAACATCCGCTGGATCATGGAAAAAGCAAGAGAGTTCCAGAAAAACATCTATTTCTGCTTTATTGACTA
>SJYT01033502.1:234733-249208 GCA_006410635.1 Cephalophus harveyi
TGCAGATGGTGACTGCAGCCATGAAATTAGAAGACGCTTACTCCTTGGAAGAAAAGTTATGACCAACCTAGATAGTATATTCAAAAGCAGAGACATTACCTTGCCGACTAAGGTCCGTCTAGTCAAGGCTATGGTTTTTCCTGTGGTCATGTATGGATGTGAGAGTTGGACTGTGAAGAAGGCTGAGCACTGAAGAATTGATGCTTTTGAACTGTGGTGTTGGAGAAGACTCTTGAGAGTTCCTTGGACTGCAAGGAGATCCAACCTTCTGAAGGAGATCAGCCCTGGGATTTCTTTGGAAGGAATGATGCTAAAGCTGAAACTCCAGTACTTTGGCCACCTCATGCAAGAGTTGACTCAGTGGAAAAGACTCTGATGTTGGGAGGGATTGGGGGCAGGAAGAGAAGGGGACGACCAAGGATGAGATGGCTGGATGGCATCATTGACTCGATGGACGTGAGTCTGAATGAACTCCAGGAGTTGGTGATGGACAGGGAGGCCTGGCGTGCTGGGATTCATGGGGTCGCAAAGAGTCGGACACGACTGAGTGACTGAACTGAACTGAACAATTTTTAAAAAATAGCTCCAGTCTATCCATGTCTCCTGACCACAGACCAGTCCAGGCCCCTCCATGTCTCTTGTACCTGATGGAATGTTCTCCAGGCATGAGTGCTCCTGGCTGTTTCCCAAACATATGTGTGCTGCCTCTGTTTCCTTGAACACGCCTTCTTTGCTTGGGATAGACTCTCCCCCTCCTCTCTCCTCTGAGAGCCCCACTCACCCTTCAGAAGCAGCTCAGATGTCACCTTCTGAGGACGGCATGGAGCCATCCTGATATATCCCACAGGCAAACTGTTGGCTCCCTCCCCCACCCCCAATCTGTGCTCCCACCTGACCCCAGCTGTGTCTTGATGGTGGCCACGGCCATGGAAACCTTTTCTACACGTCTTCCTGCCCACTCACCCCTACTAGCTCATGAATGATAGACTTCCGTGTAGCTATCATAAACTTACCTGTAGCTCAAACGGTAAAGAATCTGCCTGCAAGGCAGGAGACCAAGGTTCGCTCCCTGGGTTGGGAAGTTCCTCTGGAGAAGGGAATGGCAATTCACTCCAGTATTCTTGCCTGGAGAATTCCATGGCAGAGAACCCTGGCGGGCTACAGTTCCTGCGGTCGCAAAGAGTCGGACACGACTGAGTTACTAACACAGTCCACAGATCATGAATGACTCAAAGGACAAGATTTATATTTTATTCATCTTTGTGTTCCCACTACCTAGCAAAGTACTTGGCCCCTGGGAGAAACTCAGTAAACCAGGAGGTGAAGCAACACCATTAATGATCAGCCCGACAACAATGCAAGCCGGAAAAGCTAAATGCCTCAGATGAGTAGTAGGTAGGGTAACAGGGCAGGGGGATGGCAGGGTGAGGGGAACGGGAGCGAGGGCCTTCAAGGGTGGTCGATTCTGGACTGCTGTAACTGAATTCAGAATACAGGTGTTTTTAAGTACAGCTTAAGGAATAATTTAAGGCCCATGAAAACTCAACATGTCCCTTAGGCTGGGAGCTCTAACTGGGATCCCTGTGGGAAAAGCAGACAGTGTGAGTCCTACTCGGAGAAGACAATGGCACCCTGCTCCAGTACTCTTGCCTGGAAAATCCCATGGATGGAGGAGCCTGGCGGGCTGCAGTCCATGGGGTCGCTAAGAGTCAGACACAACTGAGCGACTTCACTTTCACTTTTCACTTTCATGCAATGGAGAAGGAAATGGCAACCCACTCCAGTGTTCTTGCCTGGAGAATCCCAGGGACGGGGGAACCTGGTGGGCTGCCGTCTATGGAGTTGCACAGAGTTGGACACGACTGAAGTGACCTAGCAGCAGCAGCAGCAGCGGGTCCTACTTGCTTGGATAATTTCACATCAACAGTCTCAGGAGCTGATCTGTGTGTGAGGCTGTGCCCCTTTGCCTGAGTGGACTCTGTTAATGCTCACGACGCATCTGTCCATTCTGACGTTATTGTTACATCCATTATACAGATAAGAGAACTAGCCCTGTGCAGCCCTATAGCCAAGACATAGGAGAGGAAGCCCATGAAAGTGTGTCTTCAGATTCCGCTTCCTGTCATTTCTTCACACTGCCTTATCTCCTGAAGTTTCCCCAGTAGGTCCACATGCTTTGGGAGGATGAAGATGATGATGAAAAGAAAAAGAGATTTATGAACTCATGTTATATCCTTTCTTACCAAATCCCACCCTCTGACTGAGCACACGGGAAAAAAACCTCACCACATCCTTCTTCTTATTCAATTTCCTTCTTTATTTTTGTTTATTTGTTTAAAAAAATATTTATTTGGCTGTGCCAGGTCTTAGTTGCAGCATGTGGGATCTAGTTCCCTGACTGAGAATTGAACCTGGGCCCCCTGAATTGGGAGCGTGGAGTCTTAGCCATGAGACCACCAGGGAAGTCCTCGGTTTCTTTTTTTATTGAGGCATAATTCACATACCATAAAATTCACCATGTTAAAGCATACAGTTCAGTAGTTTTTAGTACATTCACGAGGTTGTGCAAATGCTACCAGTAATTTCAGAACATCACCATGAATTATTTTCTAATGTTTTTGTTTTCCAGATTCCAATAATGAGAGACCCTGGATGGATTCGAAATGTCTGGTCTTCAAACATTAATGTGAGTGGAGCTGCTATGAATGTCCTAATGATACTTTAATATTTCCAGATGAGAGAAAATACTCTTTGACCAGCTGGCTTATTGCCATGGATACACGCAGTCCCCATACCAGGAGTACCATTCCCCCAAAGCTTTCAGAGTTGCTCTGTAGCCCTTTCTAAAGGTTTGATGAGCCCCAGATGAAGCCCAGAACATCTTGACTAGTTTCTAATCTCTTCTGCCTGTGAGCCACCCTCTCTCAGGCATAAATCTGATTTTTGTTATGTTTTAAATTTTCTGTTTTATATTAGAGTATAGTTGATTAACATGCTGTGATAGTTTCAGGTGTACAATAAAGCCACTCAGCCATGCATTCTCCCCAAAGCCTCCTCCCATCCAGGCTGCCACTTAACATTGAGCAGAGTGGGTCCAATAGGATGCATGCACCCCGATGCTCACTGCAGCACTATTTACAATAGCCAAGACATGGAAGCAACATAAATGTCCATTGGCAGAAGACGTAGGACATATGTACAGCAGAAGATTATTCAGCCATCAGAAAGAATGAAGTAATGCCATTTGCAGGAACATAGACGGACCTAGAGCTTGTCGTAGATCTGATTTTATCACCTCCCTGATTAAAAAGCATTTGGTGGCTCCCTAGTGCTGGCAGGCAATGGTTCATATCAAGTTCAGGCTATTTGTTTGCCCCTGATAGATGGTCAGATGTCCAGCACATTAATAAAAGCCCTTGCAGCTGCCACTGAACCTCTCAGAGTCCTCCTGCAGATTCTGCCTCTTCTTCCTGCACCCACTGGTCCATTTGGTTGCTGCCCCATGCCTGGTCCCCAAGCCTTGGCCCTGCCTTTCAGGTTGTCTCTGTGACTGTTCTTAGCGCTTTGTTCTCTGCTCTTTCAGGGTCTCCCTTGTCCCCATATTCAGCAGCCTGATGGCCAGCACCTCCCTTGTCTGCATGCCCATGCCAGCTTCCACGTTCTGCTCACGCGTCTGAGTTGTTGAGCCTCTGTAGTTTGTGGGGAGGCGTATTTTACTGAAGCGTAACAGGCAGTGGTCCATCTACATCCTGACTCCTTTCTCACAGTACCTGCAAATCACCTGCACGTTGCCCTGGACCAGACTTTAAGCTTCAGTAGTTTCCTACAACTTGCTCTGCCCAGTAGATTTTAAACCTGAGATTCTCTCCTGTAGAGAAGAGACTTGAGAGAATACATTGCAGGTGGAGGGGTCTCAAGAAAAGGCTTTTGGAATACTCTAGGGAGGAAGTGGGCTTCCCAGGTGGCATTAGTGGTGAAGAACCTGCCTGCCAATGCATGAGACAGAAGAGATGCAGGTTCGATCCTTGTGTTGGGAAGATCCCCTGGAAGAGGGCATGGCAACCCACTCCAGTATTCTTGCCTGGAGAATACCATGGATGGAGGAGCCTAGCAGGCTCCATAGGGTCCATAGGGTCACAAAGTCAGACACGGCTGAAGCAACTTAGCATGCACACACATGGAGGAAGTAATAAAGCCTCAATAGTCATTTGTCTCAACTGTGGCCTGTGCTAAGTTTTGGGGATATAGAATAAAAGTAACACTTGGTCTTGCTTTCAAAGAGCTCAGTCTGAGAGAGACTCTGGTCAGAGTGTGAACCAGGAGGATTTGCAGAGGACCCAGGAGGCCCAGTGCAGGGCCAGCCAGAGCACATCTTCATACATGAATCCAGAGACTCCAGTTAAGTGAATGAAGAAGGCTCCTGAGGAAGACCTACCTGGTCCTGGGTATGCTGGGAAAAGCACAGGTTCTATTTCCAAGTGGATTGGCAGGGACTGGGCCCAATCAGAGGCCAGGAATCCTGAGAGGGGCGGGCAGTCAGCGGCAGTTGAGGCTGGAGTGAGGGGAGCCGTCCTCTATGGAGGAGAGAAGGGGCAGGATGTCCTGGTAAGTGAGCTGCTCCGCCTGTGGGTAGCCGTGAGGGCTGGCTGTCATGAGGTGGTCTGAGGCTGCCATTTTCCATGGCCAAATCCCATTCTCCAGACCTGGGGTCTGGAGCCCACGGCCACCAGGCTTCCGGGCCCAGCCTCCGGTCCATGGTGCTGGGCAATGGCCATGGATACAAGAGAGGCGGTTAAGGAAAGGATTCAGCTGGGCCTTCCTGTCAGGCCTTCTACTGGACCTTCACAGAGCTCATGAACTAACAAGACTAGAAACCATGGACAGGGGATGTGAAGTTTCTGCCTTTTAGGGCGAAATTACAGAAAATCTTAACTGTCTATGCAGGAGAACTGAAATAGAAGAGCAGAATTTTGGTGACAGTTGCCACTTTTAGGGTGCGTGTGATATTGAGCAAGTTCTCTAACTTCTCTGAGCTTTATTTCCTTTGGTACATTGGGAGGTCATCCCATTGTGAACACAGAGTGCTCGCTCTTTACCACCAGGCATCGTGTAGAAGAGAAGTGTGTGTGTATGTTTTTGCTTAATTGTTCAGTCATGTCCCACTCTTTGCCAACCCATGGACTATAGCCCTGGGGATTCTCCAGGCAAGAATATTGGAGTGGGTTGCCATTTCCTCCTCCAGGGGGTCTTCCTGACCCAGGGATCGAAACTGCGTCTCTTGTGTCTCCACATTGGCAGATGTGTTCTTTATCACTGGGCCTCCAGGGAAGCCCATAGAAGAGCAGGTGGGCTTGTAACTCAGCTTGGGTTGGGTGGAGAGTTTAGAAGCAACTCAGAAAAAATGCTTCCAAGAGAAAGTGAGTCCAAGAGAAGCATGGTCTTGAAAGAGGCCTAAGTGAGCCAGGCATGGAGGTAAGAACTGGATCATATGATTGAAAGAGTGGGTGATGACAGTGGAGGAGGGGAAAGCAGTGCCAATGATGGGGGGTGGGGTTCACTTGCTGTTCTAAGGAGTTGGCCTTTATCCTACAAGAAAAGATAATGGAGGAAGGGTGAGCACTGAAGAGACTTAAACAGACAGGGCTATCAGATCTGCAGCCTGTTACAGGGCAGACATGGGGTGGGGCTGGAGGCAGGGAGACCCTTTAGCAAGTGGTCATTAGCTCAGTTGAGTTGAAGTGCTTGGAGGACTGCCCAAATGGAGGTGTGTAGGAGGTAGTCGGATGAACGGTCTGGAGCTGAGAGGCAAGGTCAGGATGGGAGATACTGAACTGTGGGTCAGCAGCAGACCACAGTGTCACTGTAGTCTGCAAGGGGGACAGAATCACCTAGGAGTGTGTGTGGCATGGGGAGGTGGGCGAGGTCATATAGGTGGGTTTTCAGTCAGAACCTCTACTATGACAGCTTTTGGTAATTTTTTGGTATGTTGTTATCCTCTAAGAGTCAGACACGGCTGAGCGACTTCCCTTTCACTTTTCATGGATTGGAGAAGGAAATGGCAACCCACTCCAGTGTTCTTGCCTGGAGAATCCCAGGGACGGGGGAGCCTGGTGGGCTGCCGTCTATGGGGTTGCACAGAGTCGGACACGACTGAAACGACTTAGCAGCAGCAGCAGCAGTTATCCTTAGACAATAGGTTCATAAATGCCAAAAATGCTTAGTGATGAGAAAAACCCAAAACGAAGGGAAAGTACGATGGGGCAGATAGTAGGACTCAAGATCTCTGTCCCTGCCCTTGTCTCTGTCTCCTGGTTATTGTATAGATAAATGTGCGAGGCACAACATAGAGTGATGGGCGTGTTGTGATTAGTCTTTGGCTTGAAGGGCTCACCGACCAGCAGAGGAGATAGAGGCATAAGAAATGACGCAGTGACAAGACTTGTATCACGTGCCATGGTGGAGTTCCATGTGGGCTGCTTGGTACAGAGAAGCCAGTGATGAATTCTTCACAGACCCGAGGAATGTCTGAGGGCGGGATTCCCTTGGAGGTTCTGCTCTCAGTTTGAAGAATCTGGCAATGGGATGCAGAAACCTCCCCCCACCCCAGATACACAGCAGCATATCTATCCTCTCCCCCCACAAAGAGAGGTTCATTCAAGGCAATAAGCCCTGAATTCTGGAGGGAGAATTGAGCAATGAAATGTCCACCCAAACTACGTAAGCCGTCTAACTCGGACGAGGGAACATGGTACAATTTGTCACATGAAGCCTCCCTCTTGACCAACCTGTGTTTTGATTGCACCATTCCTAACAAAAGCAACAATTCCCAGAATTCTAGATGATCCTGGCACAGTTTCTTGGAGCTGTGTTTTGCTTACTGTTTTCCTTTCTTGTCTTCAGATCTGACAAAGGACAGGATTTTAGGGTGGACAGCATGTTTTGCGTGAGGAGGAAGTGACTTTGGTTAGATTTAAATTAATTTTTGAAATATTTTATCAAAGTGCTTCATGTACCTACTTTCTAGAAAATCAACTTGGAAATGCTGGCTCAGAGCGGAAGCCATAGTTCCAGGTTCTTACCCTGACCACTTCTGTATCTGCTTTGCACCTTGTCCTATGGACCTACTGAGAGAGGAGAATCTAGCTGATTCTCACAGATCATCGTATGTAAATGTATTCTCCTTTTTCATACTTTTCAATTTATATATAATCCTATCCTTGTTTAGTTTGTTCTGTGTTTAGACTCTGTCTTTCTTACATATGGAGTTTTTCTTAGGCAGGGGGTATGTTTTTCCTGGAAGTTATGTTTGCCTTTTTCCTTGTTAGCAGGAAAGATATACGCTTCCCAGTCCCTGCCTGTCCTCCCCACTACACACACACTGATAAGCTTTTACTTCAATCTGTCACTTGGAAACTATCACATTCTTTAAGTCCATTAACTTGTTTTAATTGGGATCTATTTACTAATTTATTTGGATGACCGTGATTTTCATATAGAACTTTGGTTTTCTTATTTATTTCTTATTTATTCAACAAAACTTATATGGAACAAGTGATAGGTTTTTTTTTGGTAAGAGCATTATAAATATTAACTCATTTACTTCCTTACAATAGTTCTATAAGTTGGTCTTATTATTATCTGTAATTGAGAGATGAGAAAAATGAGCACAGAGAGGTTGAGCCACTCGCTCAAGGTCACATAGCTGAAAAAGGGCAGGGTTAGAATTCAGACCCACACCTAGCTCCAGAGACTTTGTTCTTAAGCTCTGTAGTATGCTGCCTGTATAAGAAGTTTCTCTTGTTCAGTAGCTTCTAACTTTTCATTTATTACTTGCATTTATTCCCTGTATCATGTTCCCTGATTTTTCCAAGCTCTCTGTGTGGGAGCCCTTTTTCTCTTGGATCACCTCTCACTCCAGGAGACCTCTCTTCCTGCTTGCTCTCAGTTCTCCGCTAGGGCTGTCATCTAGGGAGGCTCTCATTACACCTACCTTAACCCAGATCCTTATTTTCTTCTTTTCTTAGTTTACTCTTTAGAAGTAAGCAAACTGGAATTCATTTTCATGTGATCTCCCAGAAAAGGAGGCTAGAAGAGAGGTTTCTGTGTTCTTGTGTGTCTGAATCTCTTTTTTAATTTGGCTTCATGTTTGATAGTTTGGTTGGAATGAGAATTTGAGGTTGATATCACTTTTTTCACAGAATTTTGAATGCATTGTTTCATTGACTTCTAAGAACCAATGTTACCTCTATGCCAGTCTGACATTTGTTCCTTCCTGGCTGACTTATTGTTTTCTATCTGGAAGCTTCTGGGTATCGGTTAACCCTTTGTATCCTGAAACCTCAGCAGTGGATTGTGTTCCATTCATTTTGCTCAGACCTTGGAGCTTGAGTCTGTATTGTCCTGGTGGACAACACACTTGTAAGCTAATGAATATCAACAGATGAGATATTTCAGCAGATTAAAGGAAAATGGAAAACAAACAACAGTGATGACTGGAGACCGATGAAGTTCTCCTCCCCTGTCTCCCTCATCCCCTATTGCCCAACTTTTTGGTCTATGATTGGCAGATTTCATTAACTTAACCTTCTATTTTTCTCATTATGATTTTTGGCAATCAAAAATAATTAACAGATTTTAACAGATTCCTTTTTGTTCTCTAGGTTTTTTCTCTTTCACAGCTTTCTTCTATTTTATGTATGAAATAACCTCCCTGATCTCGCTGAGCTTCAAATTTGGGACTTTTTTCCTATTGATTTGTCGTCTGTTCCCTTAATTATTTTTTATCTCTTCTGGAGTCAGGTTTCCCCCCTCTGTCGTTCTTTTTCTTTCAGATTGCACTTTGCTCAAGCATCTGGTGATTAGCAGTTGACTGTTTTTCTTTAACATGGATGGGGTAGGAAGGTTGCCGGGAATTTCCCAAGGTTGCTGGGGTTTGCTCTGGAATAAACAGTCAGGGAGCTCTTACCAAGACCACGTGGTTCTGGCTCTGGCCCCGCTTTGAGGTTCTCCTAAGCAGGTGGCTCTGCCCTCCACTGCAGCCCCTTTGCAGGCATTTGCTCAGTGTTATTTCTTTACTCAACCCTTCCCTTTGCTTCCACATTTCAAATTTGATTAAACGTCTTTTCCATGGAAGATGGTCCTCTCTTCACGGTTGTGAAATTTTAAGTTCTGGAGTTTCCTTGAAATCTAAAGAGATGAGGTATCTGAAAGTACAAACCAGTCAATCCTAAAGGAAGTCAACCCTGAATATTCATTGGAAGGTCTGTTGCTGAAGCTGAAGCTCCAACGCTTTCGCCAGCTGATGTAAAGAGGTAACTCACTGGAAAAGACTCTGGTGCTGGGAAAGATTGAAGGCAAAAGGAGAAGGGGGCGGCAGAGGATAAAATGGTTAGATAGCATTGTAAAGTCAATGGGCAAACTCTGGGAGGTAGTGGAGGCCAGAGGAGCCTGGTGTGCTGCACTCCATGGGGTCACAAAGAGTAGAACACGACTCAGTGACTGAACAACAACATCTGGAAGTAAAGGGAAAATAAACGCCTGTCATTCTGCTTTACCTGCCATCCTGCCAGGATTTTCTTCCTTGTCCAGCATCACTAGTGGAGCTGTTCTGAACTTATCCGACGATGTTCACTGTGTTCCTGTCTAGAAATACTCTGCAGGTATCTTACAGCCGATTGCGTTTCTTAGCCTGAATCATGACAGCCCTGCTCTGTAACTCTTGTCCAAGATGGATCAGTGCTAGGCACTAGCACAATCAGATCCAACAATAATGTATTTAATTAGAATCTTACTGAGAAGGATCATTTCCTATTCAGTGAATGCTTAGGCTTTGTAGCGTGTATTCCCAATCCTCTCTCTTAGCAATTCCTTCTCCCACCCGGTGGGCATCCTGTTCTGAATTGTGTGTCCTTGTCTTCTCTCGCGGGACACATTATGTATCAACTTGATCATGAGCTCTTCAAGGTCAGAGGTGTCTCTTAATTGTTAACGTCCCCACTGTACCTGACACAGGATAAGCACTCAGAAATGGCTAGTTGCATAAATGGGTGTATTTTTTGTGACTTCCCTCCTGCCTCATTCATGATAAGGGCACCGGTATCTTTAACACCAGTGCATGCCTAGTAAATTTTCATTAGGATGAACATATATTTGCAACCGGGCATTATGACTCCATATGACAATTTAGCATACATTCCAAAATATTTATTGAACACCGATTAAGTACCAGAAATGGTGCTAGATTCTTAAAACAGAAATGGTCTTTTCCCTCCTGTAGAGTCTATCTGCTGGGGGAGAGGTTTTACAATCATTGCACACACAAATGGAACATTTAAATTTGATCAGTACGCTAAATGAAAGATTTGCAGAGCAATCCAAGTGTCTAACAGGGAACACTGACATCCTTGGGGGAGGTTAGTGATGCTTGAACTAAGGATGAAGAATGAGCAGTGGTTAACCCAGTGAAGAAGAGGGAGAGGATTCCATGTAGAGGCAGAAGCATGTGCAAAGGCCCTGTGGTAGGAGGGAACAGGACAAGCACAAGGACTTGAAAATTATCCAGTGCATCTGGAGCCTTGACTGTGTGGGGAAATGGTGAAGGCAGAGTAGCCGGGCCCCAGACAGGCCGTCAGATGCCTGATGCTGGAGAAGCAGGTGCCTGTCTGTCAGAGAACCACTCCCCATCCAGATGCTCTCTGGCTGACCCAGCTGTCTATGGGTCTCCTGAGAACACTGCAGCTAAGCTGAGCATCAGTGGAGCAAGACTGTACTGTAGTATATTCAATGCTACAGGGCAGGGAACGGTAGAAGAGAATTGAAACTGAGCAGTGTTGGGGCCCGGATAAACCCTAGTCTGCCCAGCCCCCACTCCCTGCCTTCCACTGGAAATTCAAGAAACTCCCAACTCGGCTCAGAATTTCCTCTGTTTAGGTTAGTTATGCCCAAGCCCTTGCTTACACATCCCCCAGGGAGGGAAACAGGAGAGGAGAATATGGGGTGGGAGGAGGGAAATGTGATATTCTAAAATGAAAGAGAATTCACAGTTATTCCTTCTGAAGCTGCCTCAATATCCTCTGAAATGAATGGAGATGCCCTGGAATGGGGGCAAGGGCCCCAGACTGACCGTTACCGCACTGTGTGTGTTGGGGGATCAGACAGTCGTGACGATATGAGGCTGTCTGTCCCCATGAAGTCACAGCATAGGTGTGTAAATGACAGGTCAGAGCAGATGGCCCTCTATTCCCACTTCCTCTCTTTCTCCATCGTGGAGACTGAGGTGACCTAGGTAGGATCCTGTAAGTGACAGAACATAGACAAGGACCTAGATCTCCGGGTCCCCAGAAACACACCCTAAGACACTTCTGTTTCCAGAAAGACATGTGGGATATTTTTACTGGGCTTACGTCCTCGCTGTTCTGGGAGGAAAAATCACAGAGTCCCAAGTCAGATTTTGTGATGAGCTTGGGGGTGGGGGCAGCAGGGGTGGGGGACATGTTCCCTCTGGGGATCCTGAGGGCTGGACCAGGGGGAGATCTAAAACTCAAAATTAGCTTTTGGAACCAGCTTACTCTCAGAGTCCCTTTAGGCAGAAGTGCTCCTGTCCCTTCTCTCTTTGGGCCAGAAGCCTCAGGGACCTTCTCCATTTCACCCAACGGAGAGCTTCGCTAGAACCAGGTCATCCTCTTTGGAGGGCAGAGGGAGGTGGAGCAGCTAATTCAATCCAGGCATCAGAGAATCAGGTGGAAGCATGCCGAACCCAACTGTCCACCTCTGCACAGACCCCCACTCCTCTGCGGGCTGTTCTGATGGGACCACGAAGCTGAGCCCAGATTTCTCAACCTGGTCACACAAAAGATCCAGCTGTTCATTCTGGATCTGTCTCACAGCCCTGCTCCTAGTGGGGGTCCAGCAGGGAGCCCCCAGGCTCCAGGCACAGAGGAGCCTCTCTGCAGAGGCCTGATCTTTCGCCGTGGGTCCCTTTATCATGATCGCAGATCCACCAACTTCCATCCTTCAGATGGTTTGGAATCTACAGGCAAATATGATCCTGTCCTCTCATTAGGTCACTATTTCTCCATCTCCCGTTCCCCCCACTGGGTTTTCTTTTGCAATTTAAGCAGCTTTGGTCATTATTCTTAGAGAGTGGTTTGACCTAGCATTTCATGCTAGCTCATTCCTTCCAGGCCACCATTATATCTCTCAAGCACGGAGGCTAGCACCAATGTGGTTTTGTGAGTGTGGTGTGACCTTCAGAGAAAACCAGGGAAAATGACTTCCTTTCTTTTGGGCTGTCAGTCATCTATCTACCTATGCAGCCAAATACCCCAGGGTGGGGGGAAATGTGAACCTTCGGGGTCTTCTTTTCCCGAGGCTTGCAGAGGGGCACCCACGCTGAAATCTCATGGCCATGAATATGCTGACTTCACATCTCAATAGCAAAGAGTAAACTTTAAAGATGAGACTCCCAAGAAACAAGTTAATATTTTCTTAGCCTCTAAAGTTTGGTAAGGCTAGGTTGACAAGATCTGGAGGGACTACAGAAGAGCCTTGTATTTAGTTCAGATGATTTGCAGAAGCTTTAGATACACTGCTTTGAACAGCATTCTCTTATATATGACAGAACATGGTAGGTTTACACATGATTACCCAGAGGTGCTGGGTTGCATAGTGACCAGTGCACAGAGCAATGTACAAATCTCATGCAGTTAGTTACCAGGACCTACTTCCCAGAATTTTGACAGCAGAACATGCTTTTTAGGTCTCTACAGTGTTAGTCACTCAATCGTGTTCAAGTCTTTGCGACCCTATGGATTGTAGCCCACCAGGCTCCTCTGTCCATGGAGTTCTCCAGGCAAGAATACTGGAGTGGGTTAACCACAAATCTACCCAAGTTACTCTGCACTAGAGATGAAAGAAAGCATTCTCTTCCTTGTAAGAGTTGGTCTTACATATGCAACTTTTCCATCAAGATTCAAAAGCACCGTCCAAAGACAATGTGGAAGGGGGTAAGCAGGGTGTTACATCTGGAAGACCACCTCTGGTTCTAACTGTGGATTTCCCTGAAGAATGAGAAGGCCCATGATTTGTGAACCAGTATTTCTAGGTTTGTGAACCAGTATTTCCAAGTTTTACCTTCTACTCTGATGTCTAACATTTGCTGGTAGGCATTGCTGGTAGGCAAGCTGGCAGGCTTACCTTGTAGCACAGTCGGTAAAGAATCTGCCTGCAATGCAGGAGACCCGGGTGCGATTCCTGGGTTGGGAAGATCCCCTGGAGAAGGAAATGGCAACCCACTCCAGTGTTCTTGCCTGGAGAATCCCATGGACAGAGGAACCTAAAGGGCTATAGTCCATGGGGTCTCAAGAGTCAGACACGACTTAGGGACTAAACCACCACATTCTGGTCATGCCTAAGGAAATTGCTTATGAGAAAACAACCCCACTATAATCCTAGGTATTGATGCAAAGACTGCGCCAACAGGGGCACAAGGTGGTTGGTCCTTGATATTCAGCTGAAAGCTTGGGTTTACAGGGTCACACATGAGCAAAGACTTCTGATGCTCATCTAGCAGTGTTGTCATATTTTAAAGGATTCCATTCTAACTGTACAGTAACTTTCTAGTTTATCACCATTTAAAAACTAGTTTTTAGTTTATTGGATAATAGGTAAACAGTTGTATCCTATAATCACTCATCATTTTTGTCTATCACTTAGGCATTTCAAAGGGTTCCTATATAGCCTATACTTTTTAGAATTGATGCTTTTTCTGCAACGAGGTCTATGACAGAAATCTCTTACTAGTATACTTTACATGTGCGTGCTAAATTGCTTCAGTCGTGTCTGCCTCTTTGCGACCCTATGGACCGTAGCCTGCCAGGCTCCCCCATCCATGGGATTCTCCAGGCAAGAATACTGGAATGGGTTGCTTGCGCTCTTCCAGGGGATCTTCCCAATCCAGGGATCAAACCTGTGTCTTTTATGTTTCCTGCATTGGCAGGTGGGTTCTTTATCACTAGTGCCACCTGGGAAGCCCAGTATACTTTATAGATAACACCAAACTTTTGTGCTCTTTTGGATAAGGTAATTCCTCCCTTAATGTTTTTCTCTCACTTAGTTGGAGTGAATTAGAAATGAATTGAAAGTCCCTTCTAGTTAGCTTTCTGTGAACTTAGAATTCAGCCAGGCAAAATCCGATGTCATGGGAAAATTTGGTCATGTCCTGCTCCAAGCTTTCGATCATCCCTAGTGTCTATCAGGTCTGTTCTGGACCAGTGCCGGCCTCTGACCAGCTCCAATCAGTTGGCTTACTGAGCGCTCTCTGTCTTCTCTGACATCATAACCCCAGCGGGGCCGTCACAATCCTGCCGCCCAACAATGAGCTTTCCCTGGGTCTTTGCAGAGGGTGCAGGTGAAAGGGCGATGGACAAGGAGAGAACATGGGAGGGGAGGAGGGGGGCTGAAGGGCACGATCAAGAT